>VUQR01031359.1:0-15512 GCA_015108515.1 Hemichromis elongatus | reverse complement strand
GAATGTTGCTGAACTGCAGAGCTCCTTCAGTGACAGACTGCTGCATCCTCGATGCACGAAGGAACGTTTCCACAGGTCCTTCCTCCCTGCAGCTGTCAGACTGTACAATCAGAATTGCTCCCAACAATCATAGATGTTTACACCAGCGCTGTAACTTGCACTATCGGTTGATACTATTTATCAACCAATTCACACTACAACCAGGGTGGCCTCTTATCTTATCTGTATTTAATTTATTAATCTAATAACAGTATGGTACTCAGTTTTTGGTAACCATTGTCCTTCATGTAAATATGTAAAAATTGTGCATGTCTCTGTTCTGTGTCGTGTGTACTGTTTGTTTGTACATGTGTCGTTCTTGCTGCTGTTGCACCCAAATTTCCCCTTGTGGGACAATTAAAGGATTATTCTATTCTATTCTAACCACTGCATCACTGTGTAGCCCTAAAGCGAATTTAATGTAAAATAGTTTAAAAGTCAAAATGTCTAAATGTTAACAGTTGAGACTTCTGTACTCCTGTCCAGTTTAATAAAGCATAACATCGCTTAGATTGATTTAACTGCCATATTTTATTCACTTGATTTCAACTACTGAAATGTGTAAAGCTGAGCTAGATAAAGATCCAAGTACTCCTTGAAACCCGAGGAGCCATCACTCACACATCATGGTCAAAGCAGCCGAAACTCTAAAGTTACTAATGACAAATGAAATCAACAGCATCACATCAAACATAGACATATACTGTGACTGCAGTAGTGTGATTCCCTTATGAAATGCCATTAGTGATTCTCATTATAATGGATATGGATATAACTACAAAAATGTATGTGTTTCAATGTAGCAAAAATGTTTTTCAGTGCAACCCGATGGATTCTGGCTTTCTCTTCTTGACTTAATAAGCCATAAAATATCTTCAGTACACCAATAAAAAATGACAAAAAAGTACAAACATTATATGTAATATGATATCAGTGTCTAAGCAATACCAACATTTGTTTGTTATTATGCTCTTCTATTTATTTAGTTGCATGAGAAAAAGTTGCATTTAATTATATGATAACTTGCAAATAGCATTTTAATAAAAAGTGTTTACAGGTCGCTGTGGGGAAGTCATTTTAGATAGCAACCATTACGATAGCTTGTGTCCTAAAGATCAGATGAAAAAAGTTCCCACATATCCGCCCATCAACACAGACAAAGGCAAACAATGGAGGCTACAGCTAAACAGGCCACCAGGAAAGGAAGGCCTCCGAGCTAAAGACAACAAGTCTGTTGTTTCAAATTCCACTCAGAGCTGAAACAAAACTGCAGAGCCAACAGTATCAGCTGACACCACACTTTCACATCAACCAAGAACATTAAATGTAAGGCATAGACTGAGTTGGGGTGATGAAATTCAACGGTTATACAAGATAAAACGTGCCAACTTAAAACAAGGCAAGGTGGTTTGATTAGATGTTGTCAGTAGCACTTTTAGTCTCTTTTACATTTTTATAAATCCGCTCTTCCACAGTGTGAAGGTTTGGCAATGATGCAAACAGCAAAATGCTTGAAAAACTCCAAGCTGTGGAAAAAACGTGAAACACGACGTACTCTGGTGCTGACCACACAAGCTCAGGCATAAAGTTCTGGTGAGAGAAATCTGTTGCACCTTCACCCCGAGCAGACAGGATTCTGACTTGGAAATAAAAGGTGACTGTAAAGTCAAAATATAGGCATAGACTGTGCTGCTGGCTATGTGCATGCAGCTGAGACTTGGACATCTGATCTGCATCTCATAAATGCACGCCTTGAGTAGGCCATAAATATAAAAGTCTAAAATAAAGAACATAGCGCAGGCTTCCCTGACGCAACTTGCAAAGTCAGAGTGAGTCAGTGCACACGGTGCACAACAGCAAGGAACCAGTTACCTCCCACAAAGACAAACGTCGGCGTCCTCTTCCTGTTGCTGATTGGCCTGGAGGGATGTGATTAAAGAAGCAGAAAAAAAGGGAAGGGGGGGGGGGTGTACAAGAGAGAACTAAATGTTGACATAGCAGCACAGCTCATCCATTGTGAATCCTGGTGGAATGAAATCTGCCCAGCACGGACGGTCGTGCCTACTCGTCCCAGTGAATAGGAACGTTCACGAAGGGACAGAACAGAGAACCGAACTCTGCGGCGGCTGCATGGGACAGCGAAAGCTGAGGAAGTAAACATAGTTGAGAGGCTCACATTGCTGCTTTTGTTTGTCACCACAGAGAATCAGCCAGCGTGCCCCAGGGCAAAACCTCTTCACAATGCTCATAACTGTTACTGATTTAAAACACGGTAGTCTTAGAGAAAGTTAGCTATCGCCAGCAGCCTTACTGTATCTGTGGCAGTGTGACAATGAGAAGCAGCTGAGTGTGCAAACATTTTATATATTTATTTATTGCTTGCTCATGGATGTGTCAAGTAATTATGATAGTACAATTAATGGAGGTTTTTTTTTTTTATATCTAACCCGGGACAAGCCATTTCTGTTCTGAAAGTAGCTCTGGTAGAGTTCTTTGGTTAAAGAACAGCCACAGAGAAAAATCACCCTCCAGAGCTGTTGAAAATAATCCACCACAAGAATGAAAATTTATAAGAAAGTGGAAATGTTACTTCACAGCAGCAGGTCAGTGGTGGGGCACTGACCTCATACCATGAGAGACGGAGGAATTTGAGGTCAGGCGGAGACCTCTCACTCCTCTCCCACACACAGGAATAGATACGGAGTACGGCATGCCATCCATGTTTGGGAACATGAGATTAAAAAGAAAAAAAAAAGGCACTGCTGTTTTGACACGGCTCCTTTTGACCTTTGACCCCTTCTGTGTCTAAACTTTGGTAGTAGGTTTCTTTAACACTGTGCCTACTGTTTAACATTTAACATGTTTCTGCTGGAAGGGAAAATATTTGATTTTAAGGAAAGTGTGTGATATAAAACTTTGTGCTAGACGTATTATTCTTTTCATTTTTTTTGTCATTTATATACTCTTACATGGTAATAGACTGATGCTTATAATAGTTTCAGGTGGAGTTTGAGGTGATGAGGTCAGTGTATGTGCAAATATTCCCTGTGACAAAGGGTCAGATTGACCTGACAGTTTTTGTTTGTTTGTACTCTAAGCTCTAAGTGATGTCAGTAAGATCCTTCATACAGTCATCTCGGGCACACGGCTCTGGCCAGGGGAACCCATATGGTGTGGAAATTGTTTGTGGCCAGTCAGATAAAAGTTGGCAGAAAAAACAGCTATTTCAAGGCTCGATATACAATACATAATGGTTATTTTATATGTGTGAATGGGATACACAAAAACATCATTCACATTCTCATTTTCAGCCGTAACACTGCGACACAGGACACAGACAATGCAGTCTATAGCAGCATGGAAACATGTGGATAGAAAGAAAGCTTCAGATACGTCACTGTGATCAGATCTAAAATGGGATCCTTAGGCAAAAAAGATGAGGTGATACCTATTAGGCTCACTGGAATATGTTACTAAACACGCCCTTTGTACAATGGTGAAAAGAGGGGACAATGAGTGAGGAACTTCAATGATGAGCCTATTGTTGAATGGAGGTATGCTGTATCACAGCAGCCTCCCATTCAACTGTTGCAGAGGACCCACGATATACGCTTTTGATCCTTCAAATTCCCTCAGTCTTACACTATCGACTTATAATATAAGAAAAGACAAAATGTTTCTGCTCAGGCGGCAAAAAGCATCACTTAAACCAAAGACAGGGAAATTTACTTAAATTTAAGAAGTCTTTAAAATGGGCAGAGGCTAATACATATATCGAGAGAGAACAGAGCAGGAGGATGAAAAGTTGATGTAATAATCAAACATGAGACATTCTCACATTGAAATCTTGCCAAGTCCCTGACAGAAATGAACACTGTCATAAAATAGCATTCATGGGAATAATACAGTCATTAAAGGTAATTCACTGGGATACTGAAACCACTCAATTCTCTACAGACCCACTATAATAACGTACAGTCCAGCAATAGTAAGAAAATATTCCCACGGTAGTTTAAAAAAAAACAGGTCTCTGTAAATTGGCTGCCGGACTCCTGCACGCCTACTTATCACATCACGTCGTACTGTGACAGTTTCATTTTAAAGCATTCAAGTTATCATTGTCCATGCAAAGAAATAAATAATAATAATAATAATAATAATAATAATAATAATAATGTAAAGCTGAGAGTAGAAAGCTCACAAACCAGCGTGGCGTAATACTGGGACGGGCGAATACACAGTGAAGGTGGACGGCGCTCGCAGGGCGGCCTAAACACCAACAAGTTCAAAAAAATAATAATGATAACAATCATAAAAACATGTAGGTAAAGAGTTTCTTACCTGGTGAATGTCCAACTCTAACGTTTCTCTGCAGCTGGGAAGCTGTGAGTTGTCCGACGGTAAATGACTGCCACGCAGCTTGGACCAAACTTTCCAGCCGGACCGTTTCGCGTTTGTTGTCCCACTTCTGTCCTGCCACAAAGTGTCTGGGACGGCACACTTTCCAAAAGTCGGACGTGCCTCACTGACAGCTGTCTTCACCCGCTATAGTATATGATGGATTGAGTACTGAGCTGTCTGGTTGGACGAGGAGGAAATGAAGTTTGAGGAAGGAGGAGGGGCTCGCTCGCTGGCTACGACATGAGAGTTACAGAGGCTTGGAAGCCCATAAAAAACATGTTTGATTTAACTCAGGGGGTGACTATTTATACGAGTTTGGCAGTTATAATAACGCGAGTTTTGACAGATGACCAGAAAGAATAAATTAAAGTATTTTTCCTATTAATTAAAAAGCAACTGGTGTTTCTGATACAGTTATATATTTCATGAGTCAATACAGCAGCAAAAAGGCATTTATGTCTTTGCAATGTTCGTATGTCCAAATCACAAACGTACAGTGTGTTTAGTAAGCCACCAGGGTTCCCCTTAGCTGCTGTGTGTGCATAGAGCAAATATGGAGAGGACCGAGTAAGACGTCAGAGCCAATATGGTGGCCAAAAATGTTCCTTTGGAAACTGTATGATGAAACTGTATTGACAAAGTGAGCATAAACACAGTAATTTTGTAGGAGTATTACACAGGAAAGGAGTTGATGGGGAATTTTAATATTTGGTACTAACTAACAAGGCTTTACTGGACTCATCATTTTATTTACACTGAAGTTGGGGTGAGAATAAAATTACTCACTGGTGAAGTACACATGGCAACATTCATGCACATCATCTAAAATTTCCAAACATGAAAAATCAAATTTTCACACGTGCACGTGCAACAAAGCTTCTCGTGAATACAGTAGTCCTACAGTCATTACAGTCATAAGTAGCCTATAGAAGCCAAAGAGAGAGAAAGAGAGAGAGAGAAGGTGCATTGAGTTCTTCTTGGTTTCAAGCATCCTATCTGAGCACCCACTGTAACTTTTGGGTGGCTTTAAAAATTTAATCCACATGGCGGATTTCAACGTTGGTAGTTAAACTCATCACTCACCATGAATGTCTCTCGGATTCTCCTGCCGTCACGATTATGCTGCTATTAAACAGTGTTACTGGGAGAAATTTAAAAGGCATAATCATTAGACTGCACATTCTGGTCCCCTGATGGATGGCATCAACATGAAGTAGAGTTTATGTGTTTAAACTTGTGTAATGGTAGCTCACTTAAAAGCTCTTCAGTGTGCTACTCTCTCCCTTCAGTGTTTCTGAGTCAAATAAAACTACAAGGTTGAGGCTGAAAATCTATATTTTATGCAAATCTGTTTGCAAGAAAAGAGTTTGGGGAGAAGGTTGGCACCAACAACATTTTGTATTTAAATAGAAACATAAAACCAGCGGTTGCTTGAATGAGCTTTAGATAATATGGAGGGAGCTCCTAGCAAAAGTTATCGGGTTATCTTTACTTCCTAAGATCACAACTTAAGAAATTATATATCAATCAGCTGCAGGATTCTGACAGGGATTATTGCCTGAACCATGACTGTTGAAGCTGGTGTTTAGGAAGCAAGAGTGATTCACCTGTAATTATCTTGTGGACTGTTCCCTGTATGCAGTGCTTGGCGCTTACCAAAAGGAGTCCAAGAAAGGACATCGACTGAACCATCATCCGGGTCATGGGCACCCAATACTCAATAATGCAGAAGGGAAGTGAAAGCTAGCTTCATGCACTTCATCCTAAATAGGAGCTTGTGCAGGAGTCAGGAAATCTACACAGCTGCTCAGGTGATTCAGTGTTGTGTCATCTGTGTATTTTACACAGACACAAAAAAATCCTGCCAATTTTACAATATATTTGTGGAAGATTATTGGTTAGGTCTATGTGGTAACTGTTATGATTATGTATGGAGAAGTTATAAAAAAAAAAATCCCTTCTTGATTTCCTCTGTACCAGATTTATTTTTGAAGTCTCCTTGTAGACTCTACTCTTGTTTTAATTTTTGTTTTTCTCTTTCCCTGAAATCCATAAACAGCAGATTTATAACAGATGATCTGGGAATGAGCTCACAAACATGCACAGTCAGTATTTGCTTTGGCATTCTAGTCAGGAATGACAACACAAACTGTAGTATATGACCAATAATTTGCATCACAGCAGGGATCATAAAGTGACTAATCTGGCCTTTCCTCCTAGCAGCAGTAATAGATACAGCAAGGGAAAGAGGCACAGGTGGAGCATGCTGAGCGAATGAGTTAATGGGTAGCTAGGGACGTTCCTGGGCAAGAGCCAGACTTGTACTAATTGGCCGTGATAGTCAGTGAGGCATATCATGAAGATCACTTTCAGTAATATCAAAGATGAACATGTGCAGAACAGCATGCTGAATTCTGAAAACCTGTCATGTGGTCTCTTCTTCCCACCCTGTGAGAGGTGTTGTGTCTTTATGCAACATCTGAGTGTCTGGCAAGTGCCAGGAGTCATTCATTACTGAAATTATGAAGTAATTCATAATGCAATGTTCCAGGTTGAGTATAATGCTGTAAAAATAGACTGGCAGAGTTCTGAAAAAATGTCTGTGTTTTGGTATTAGACAGTCAGAAAAACCTGAACAGCAGGGAAAGCAGTTGCAGAATATTGTTCCCCTTATGGTGCTTATCATCATCATGGTGTTGATTAGTGGGCACGTTTTAGCACTTTTGGTAGCACATGCAGTATTTGATTATTTGTCTTTACTTTGTGTTTTTAAACTCCTTAACTTTAAAAATTAACCTTGTCATTATCCATTGCACTTGTGGTTTGTGGAATGTGAGTTGTTACTGCAATTAGCAGTGCAGTAGTGCACAAAATGTCCCACACTGTGTGCTGCTTTGCACTCACTGGGAAAATACACTTTAGTATGTGCTTAACAGCTAACTTTATAAAGTATATCTATTCTGCTTATTAATGTAAATGTCTAATAAGCCAATCACATGGCAGAAACTCAGTGCCTTTTGTTATGCATGCATGCATGCATGGTCATGATGACCTGCTGAAGTTCAAACTGAGCATCACAATATCCTTTAAATAACAGTTTTCCGGACCAAAATGCTAGAAAGGAAACAGGAACTTGAGTAACAATACATTACAGACAAGGTTTGGTGCTCTCTCAAGGTCTCTGACTGCACATCACATTGAACCCTGAAGCAGATGGGCTACAGCAGATGCCACTCCTGCTAGTTAAGAAACGGAAACTGTGACTACAGTCCATTCAGGTTCACCAAAATTGGACAACAGAAGCTTGGAAAAATATTGCCTGGTTTGATGAGTCTCAATTTCTTCTCCAACATTCAGTTGTTTGGTATAAATCACATGAAACATGGATCCATCCTGCCTTCTATCAATGCTTTTGGTGGTGATATAATGTTGTGGGCACATTTTCTTGGCTCACTTTGGGCTTCAGTATAAACTGAGCATCTTTTTAATACCACAGCCCACCTGAGTTTTGTAGTTGACCGTGTCCTTGTTTTTATGACCATCGGTGCTTTCAGCAGGATAATGCACTGTGTCACAAAACATAGGTCATCTCAGATTGGTTTCTTGAACCTGACAAAGAGTTCACTGTACTGGAATGTCCCCCGCAGTCACCAGATCTCAATCCAATGCAAAGAGCTCTGTTGAGATGTCATAGATCAGGAGAGTCATATCAAGGATGTGCAGCTGACAAATCTAATGCTGTCATATCAATATGGACCAAAAGCTCAGAGGAGTGTTTACAGCACCTCGTTGAAACTCTGTCATAAAGAATTAAAGCAAGTCTGAAACCAAAAGGAACCTGGTACTAGCAAGGAGTAACTAACAAAGTGGCTGTGAGTGAATATGGAGGTATAAATATGCACAAATATGCACATCTATACAAATGAGTATAATTTATACTGACATAGCTTTGGGAGATTTTTTTGTTTATTTCATTTTCAATCTTTCTGCAGTATCAGTAAGAGTTTTACACTAACTTAACAAGACTATGAAACGGACTTTATCTGACCCATGTAAGTAAGTAAAGCACACTCATTTCAATCAGGGTGTGTTTATTGTTGTAACTGCAGTGCCCTCACATTGATTGGTAGCTTGAGCAGGTGGAAAGTGTTTTTATCAGCTCTGTCAGAGCACAGACAGGAGTCGTGACCTTCAAGAAACTGAAGTCAGACAGTCCTCACCAACACTGCACTCATGTTTGCTCTTTGTCTCGATTCTGTTTAAGGAACACAGATCTGTTTTCTAAAAGACAGAAAAGTATTTGGTCTAACTGAGTTATAGCTGTGGTGCTTTGCTTTAATGCTGAGTGTGTCCTGAGACGTGCATTGGATAACTGATACCTCGGGTTATTTTTTCTAAGGCTGGGTCAAAACAAAGCTTTATTCTAGCATTGTACAGAGAGCAGTGAGATTCACATAACACAGCAAAAAAAAAGCTTCTGTTTGTTTTTATAATAGGGAGATTTTCACATATTTAAATCCTCATCTTGGATTTAAGAAGCAAAAGAAAATTAAACTGAATACACAGCGATAATTCAGGCTCTTCTGAATAGTCAAAAAAAGAGTTTATTCACTAAAGAATATGACACAACTCACTACAGTATAATAATGGAATGCAGTGACATAATCAGCATACATAGAACTGAAAGGATTACGTGACCTTACTTGTTTAATAATATTATCTCCTGGCAACTGTTATTTGACATGATATTGCGCGACTGGCAGGGATCAGAGTCACAGTGAAACTTTGTCATAAATTATTCACTAAGTCTTACGCTACTCTTCCACCTGTATAAATGATTCACCTTCAAATAACCTTTTATTTGCAGCACATCAAGTTCAGTATTATACAACAACAGTTCACTATAAAGTGCATATATACCAGTGGATCAATATTCAATCAGCACCAATGGCACTGAAGGTTTCCTGCAGGGACCAATGAGAGGTGGACACAAAATCACAACTTAGGTTTTGGTCACATTTAGATCTTTAACACAGTGTGTAGTAATAAGGATCCCAGCAGCGTCACTGTCTGAGAAACTCAGGAGCAAACATTTCCCTGTGCATCACTAAGCTAGCCAGCATTTCAGAAAACACAAAATGTATCTTCTTAAAAATAGAAGAAATTAATTTTGTTCCACTTTTGGGTTTCTCCACATCTATATGTTAAAGTACTCCCCACTGTGGGGCCAAACGCCCTGGGCTTTCCCCTCAGTAGTTAAACCGTCACACTAACCGTTGATTGCAGGGTTGAAAAGGGCTTCAGTTTTATGACTAACAATTGCAACAGGGACTTAACTGTGGCAGCTCATATAATATCCTAAATAGCGTTGCACATATTAGATTACATGCTTGATCGCCCTGGTTTTAACATCCAGCATTTTGTTAACAGCAAGGCTCGATATGCTTCAGTTTGACACTCCCACTGTGAGAATCTACTTTAAAAGCCATTACAGTAACGCACATCATTCATTCAGGTAATGAATGAACCTAAAGTAAGGGAAAACTGAGGACCCCGATATGCTTTTGGGGCTTTAAAACGTGCATAAAGGACATTTAGCAAACCAATGTTTTTAAGGCAGGCAATAAAAGACGACATACAGAGAATGACAGGTTAACAGCACATCAGTCATTTATAACGAGAAGAGCTTTACCAATAAAGCTTAACCTTTTAAAGGTCTGACACCAGTCACAATGAGCCTCTGCTTCATTTGTTTTGCAATCAGTGGCCATAAAGACCAGCTGAGAGGTCAAGGACTTGGATCCCATTGTGGCAAACTGCTGATAAATTCCTCACCAGCTGCATTATTAAGCAAAAAAGATTTGCTGCAGCTGCCCCTGTTCTTTCTGCCGTTGATTAAATCAATCCACAGTTTGGTTTTCATCATCAAACTGGCCGCAAGCTCTAAACCTGGATGCCAACTTAACTGGACACTGAATGTAAAAAAATAATGTGATGCTGGCAGCAGATGAGAAGTGTTTTTTTTTTTACTTTGTGTAATTTTCTAAATCAGCACAACACTAATATATGACCACTGTGACCATAGCACATTTTACCCTCATCATACATTAACACGGTGAGGGTAAAATCATTCATTCATATTGGAGCTTGAGTTTTGTTACATAAATTAATGTCCATTACACACAGAGGTGAGACAGAATTACCTTCCCCCGTATCAAATCTCTCAGCTATGGGTCTGGGGTTCTTTTTACCTCAAGTACACATAAGTCCTTTAATGCAACTAATACATTTAAAGCTAAATCTAAAACTGATGACCACAGCAACTTAAAATCGTATGAAATGAAAGACTGGCATTTTTATATGAATATGAATAACAAGGCTCCTCTGCAGACTGACTCGACTTTGGCAACAGAGAGGGAAACATATTGACATATGGACATGGAGAAATCGAGGCCTCTGTAAAGGAACAAACCCACTGCAGTAACAGAGCTGAGACCTCCATGAGTGCTTGTTTTGAAATATTCTGACCTTTTGACATGGAAACAGAACAGCTATGGCTGTTTGTTCAGGTTGTTACTGAGGTGAGCACACCCTGACGTCTGTTTCACAGGTTATTGGCACACTGAGACACAGCAGAGTAATATTGACCAACTGTGAGTGAGATTAGACAGCAGCAAAACCCTCACGAAAGAAGTGCAAGATTTCGTCAGTGGTGCGAACTACACTAACACAGCATCAATTTTTCCACCCTTCTGGTGTGATCATCAAAAAGAAATTTGCTGAAAATCAGATTTTTCATTTATGACATATGGCAGCTTGCCAGAAATTTGTTTTGCGACCTTAAAGTTTACAGCTCATTATTAATGTTTGAAACGTATGGCAGTAACAGATGAGACTAGAACAATAAAATCCAAGAATTTTTCATAAACTCAAACTTTAGCTTTTTAACCTCTTTATAATTTTCCCTGTGGGTTTCTCAGTCCCTTTGAAATTGCTGTGCATATAGAATTTGCAGGAGAACATCCAGCAATAATAAGAACTGGACTGAGCAATCGCTAATACGTGCCAAAATACATGCTGCTAGCAAAACTAGAAAAGCACAGTGGGATTTTATATATGAAAGAGTCACTGGAAGCATGCATTTATCAGTGCTAACAGAAGTACAAAACAACCTTCGTGCAATATGCACCTGAATGGTGTACGGTACTGCTGTAGAGGGATAGGAGCGATCTCACCTTTCTCAGTGCAATGCTTCACATGCACGTTTTAGGCATCAATTTCACATGTTGGCATCATTTGTTATTTATCTGCTAAATTGTTGTGTTCACTGTAAAATAATTGGATAACATCACAGCGAGGATGGCAATCAGTATTTCTTGTGATTTTAAGAGTACAGAATCCAAATCGTGACACAATAACTGTGTTTTCATTTTTAGCCTTTAAAAGATGCTGGATAAAACGCTGAGGGCATGCTATATAGGCCAACACAACACATCAAAGTCGCCATGTCGTGAGGTATGTGTAAAAACTAGTTGTGACATGGACAACATCAGTTTGGCTGCACTGTAAACCACCAAAGAGCTGCACTTTGGTTGTATTTGTAGAGAGGAACATTTCAAAAAGTAATGAGTAAAGGTTCTACATCTGATGAGTTACATTATTCTTCTACATTGTACTCTAGTGATAAATGCAGGCTAATTGGAAACAACTAAACACGTCACAATTCATCGTGAGCCAGCTCTTGTATAAACATACACTCGCTCTACCATCTTTTTGCAATTAGAGCAACGATTCAACTCCTTGTTTAGAGACACTCTGAGGATGCATTAGTTAGAAAGATGTGTTGATGTAGTTACAGTGCATCATCTGGCTCAATTATCTATAGATACACTGTTTGTTAAAAAAAAAAAGAAAAACTATATCTAGCCTCCTAGTGTAAAAAATGAAGCCAGTGGGAAATGCCTCAAAGGGCCAGCAGGAGGCTCTAATTGAAAAAAGAAGCCTGATTGCTGAGAAGCCCATAAGAAAATTGATTCTCAACTGATCTATCGCCTTAGACAAAACTTACTTAATCAGTTTCTGGTGTTGATTGTGCATTTCAAGCCTTATCGAAGGTAGCACGGTGTTCATTTTGTAAATTATCGCTCTGTTTAGAGTATTTTGTGAGTAATAAACTGCCACTTTATGAATGTGCATCATCTCAGATTCACCCTTTGCTCATCCCATCTGGAAAAACAAAAAGCACAGACTAATGTTTTACAACGACCACATTTATCTTTTACACATAGTCTACTCTGTCTTGTAAATAAAAGGACATCCTCTCAACCCCACACACCAACAAGATCAATTGTCTAACAGATTCAACAATGGAAAACTTCAATTCCACCTGTAATGACTGACACAGTTCAGCACTGTGAAAACTTTCTAAAGACACAGACACATTTTTTAGGGCTTCCTGGTTCTACTGCCAACAGGTTTTTGTATGACTGGGAAGACTGTTTATGGTTTGAAAGCTGGCACTTTACAGTTACCTTGGGAACTGGGACTCTGTGGTTATTCCAGTGGAGCAGTAATGAGGTTAGGGAGGAGAGACTGGGAAGAAAAAAGGAGTGATGAAGACACACAAGAAGTTAGTACTACAGTGGATATGTTTTTATGTAATTGAAAAATATTCCATGCCTTCCCCACGGACTAATTAGGAGTCATGACAGGAGTTTACACTCCACTGTTCATTTACTGCCTTGCCATGACTCACCTGATCAACTCTGGTCTGTCTTCTTTCTCTACATATGCAAACAGGCTAATCTAGCCACAGGGAGAATTGCAAATGACTGGAGTTTAAGCACATGAAGTATTTAAGTAAAAAGAAACATGTGTCTATTCTAGTAGTGAGAAACTTGCATTTTCCCCCCACACAATGATGGTAAAAAATATGATTTCAAATGTTGCAAATCCAGCAAATTCAACAGAATTAAAAACTAAAGGAAAGCACGGACGGTTTTTAAAATGAACTCTTTGGTTATGCTCCAGGATTGCTGTAGGAAGCACATGCTTCATCCAGGTTGTACAAAGTGGAGCCGTGCCTGAAGCTCTTTTCCAAGACCAGCAACTCCTCCAAATTTCTGTTCCTATGTAGCTGGAAACTACCCACTTTAGTAAAGTGTTTCCACTTTATTAGAATGTATGAAAAGAAATGTTGGGTATCTGTCCAGCCATGGCCCACTTGGTTTAAAGTCATATTTTCTTGTGGCACAAAAAACTAGTGTTATGAAAAAGCTCATAGTCTGGATCAAGCTATACCTTTCACAAAATTAAATAAGGAAAAAAATGTGTTCTGGGTTCTGCCATATCTAAAGATGAGGGCATCAGATAATTGCACTGTGCAACTTTTAAATAGAACTACACTGTAGCTTTCACATAAGATGCATGAAATCATTTTTTTTTTCAGGGGAGAGTAGAGTCACCCTGCACAATTATGCAGGTATGTTTGGATGCATTTGGCAGCGATACTTCATTGGGCTAGGAGTTCCTAGAGCATTCATGGATTGGACCTGATAATGTAGACAAATTACTGCAACCTTATAGACCTTCTACTGTTGTAAAATGCAGCACTTGGGCATAAAAGCACCTCTGAAGATGTTTGACCAGACATTAAAAGGCAAGACTGTCATAACTATGGCATATTCAACATCATGCTGTCTGTATTTTTTTCAGTCTCTTCCTCTGTCTGTGGGGCCTCTATGATGAGTGTTTCAGTATGTGCAATAAGGAGCATCCATAAGCCAGCCATCTGGAAGGCAGGGGTGTACCTTGGCAGTCGTGGACACTAATCACCCTCTGTAAACATACAGTAGTGCATATGTAACCCATATTGTATGTCTTGCTAGAGACTTGCCTCCTTGTCTTTGATACAAAATGGCTTGTCTAGATAATCACTTGTCAGAACTTGTCTGTGGACTATTTAAATTAACTTAAAGTTTTTCTAACTCAACTTGAAGTTCCATTGTGATCAAGGTACTCTGTGGAAAAAGAGTGCCCCAAGACTTGTAGGTAACAAATACTCATGTTTGTAGGCTGTGATAGCATAGGGTTAGTTGTCCTTTCCAGTTTTTTACACTGGGCCCTCCAATGAATCACAGATTTTCAGTAGAATAGTACAAATGAATTGTTGGGAGCACTGTGAGGGTCATGTTCTTTGACTTCTCTAGTGCTTTTAACACAATCAGACCATCACTGCTGGGGAATAAGCTCGCGGAAATGCAGGTGGACACTCCACCGGTAGCTTGGATCACGGACTATTTAACAAGTCGTCCACAGCATGTCCGGCTGAAGAGCTGCTGCTCTGACAACATCCTGAGCAGCACGGGGGCGCCAGAGGGGACGGTCCTATCACCCTTCTTCTTCACTCTCTACACCTCTGACTTCAGGTACAAGTCCCAGTCATGTCATCTGCAGAAATTCTCTGATGACTCTGCCATTGTGGGCTGTATCAGGGATGGTCAGGAGGAGGAGTACCGGGGTGTGGTGGACAGCTTTGTCGAGTGGTGTGAGCTAAACCATCTACAGCTTAACATCACAAAGACAAAGGAACTGGTCATAGACTTCAGGAAGCATCCTTCTCCTCCTACCCCTGTCACCATCAGAGGGGCTGACGTGGAGATTGTGGAGGACTACCGGTACCTGGGGGTTCACTTGGACTGTAAGCTGGACTGGAGCAAGAACACCAATGCTGTCTGTAAAAAAGGACAAAGTCGGCTTTTCCTACTGAGGCAGCTCAGGTCCTTTAATGTTTGTAGGAAAATGCTGACCATGTTCTATCACTCTGTGGTAGAGAGCGCTGTGTTCTTTGCAGCTGTGTGCTGGGGCAGTGGGGTGAAGACAGCTGATGCCAACAGGCTGAACAAGCTGATTAAAAAGGCTGGTTCTGTCCTGGGTGTCAGACTGGAGAACTTGGTGGAGGTGTCTGAGAGGAGAATGCTAAAAAAGCTTCTTTGTATCATGGACAACCCCTCCCACCCCATGCACGCCTCCATGATGGACCATCGAAGCACACGCAGCAAAAGACTGATCGC
>VUQR01031356.1:0-10152 GCA_015108515.1 Hemichromis elongatus | reverse complement strand
GTAATTATTTTATTTACATGCTTCCATCTCCCGTTTCTGCACGGTAGCACCTCGTACTTTTGCACTCTCCTTTTCTCCCTCCCTCACGCTCACACACACACAGTGGGAGGGGCAGTCGCACACGGTCTCCCTGCAGCAAGGACTACACCGCCCATGAGGCTCCAGTCTTAAAGGGCCATGCCTGCAACTCTCTGCTCGTATTGCCTTCATATTAAATCATTTTTCAAATAATCATTTTAAAAAATATTTCTTCACATCAATATGCGGGCCGCAAATGGCCCGCGGGCCGCGAGATTGAGACCCCTGCTGTAGAACCTTGTTTGATTTGTCATCTAATGCCGTTTGTGTTTGTGATTTGTAGATGAAAAAACTCCAGGATCAAGTGGCCAGTTTGAAGACATCAAACGAGAACCTTCAGAAACAAAACGAGGACATGATCAGCAAACTCAAAGAAGTATGTCTGTTTCCAGACAGTAATTCCCTTTTAACCAAACCCTTTGGTATTATACTGAAGGCACTGGGAGTGAAAATGAATGGTTGGATTTTGACTTGTTGTAGGCCAAGGAGCAACACACCAACATGGAGGAGAAGTTCCGAAATGAGCTGAATGCCAACATTAAGCTTTGCAATTTATACAAGGTATGAGCAAAATGAAACCATGTGGTACTTTGGCTCTTCTGGACCGTTATTTCCCAGTTTGCATTAGTAAAATATTACTTTATGATTTTAATGTCTTTGTTCAATAAATTCTAAATTTGTTAGCAGAATATTTTTGTTTGTGCGCTAACATAACAGATAACCTGTGATTTAAAAACTTGAACTTCGAGTGTTGACATATTTAATTAAAATGACAGCGCTTAAGCTTTAGGTTTAAATGAAATGAATCCCTGTATGTATTTGCTCAGCTTCTTTGCCGATGTTTGTTGTGTTTCACCGTTTATTCTGACAGGGAGCAGCCGCAGATTCTGAGGCAAAAAGCAAAGAGCTGAGTCAGGCGGTGGAGGAGCTGCACAAGCTGCTCAAAGATGCCGGTGAAGGTACAAGGCTTCTCATTAATCCCGTTTCCTATCCTAGAAGGACGGATGATGTTCAGTTTGTGTGCTCGTGTAGTTGCAAGTTGCTGGTATTTTAGAGTCTTTGTTTTTTCTTCCCTCCGCGACAGCCAATAAAGGTCTTGAGGATAGGTTGCAGGAAATAAACGGCGTCACAGACAAAACTGTCGGCGAGTTAAAGGAAAGGATTCAGGGTCTTGAAAAGGAGCTGGACAATGCCAATGAACTGCTGTCAAGTTCCAAACTTAGAGGTCAGTTGGGTTGATTTTTATTCCTGTTTTCATCTCATTGATATGCTGATTACTTTGTAGGCAATGTAAAATTAATTTTCTGGGACTTCAGCGAAGCGTTGCATGGATTTATTTATTTTATTCTTTGAACATTTGAACGTTCTCTACATGTGTCCAGGCCCTGTTGCTGCAACATCTATTCTGACAGAAGAGCAAATGACAACGATGTCTCCAACAGCCGCTGCTGTGTCTAAGATAAAACCTGGTATGAAGCTGACTGAGGTACGCACAGCGCAGGTTTTAGGCTCAAATTGCTGCCTACGTTATAAATTTTTATTAGACTCTGCAATTGTGTGTTTGAATTTCTTACTGGCGAGCAACGAGACGCTGTCTGCTTTGCTATTTTGACACGAGACATGTCTTCAGTTGTATACAGCGTACGTGGAGAGCCAGGAGCAGCTGCAGCTGGAGCGGTTGGAGAACAAGCGTGTCAACAAGTATCTGGATGACATCGTGCAGGAAGTGGAAGCAAAAGCCCCCATCCTGAAAAGGCAGAGGGACGAGCATGAGCGCATGCAGAAGTCAGTGGCCAGCCTTTCTGCCAAGCTGGAGCAGGCTGTTAAGGTTTGTAATGGAGACGCGTCGTTTGCATGATCTAATGGATTTTTGCTTCTTTTTAATTGACAATGATTGTAAACGGTAACTACTTCATTGTACTACTGATAACGCCCGTGTTTGAAACAAGCAACGCTCGAGCTTTCAGCTCATGTTGGTTACAGGAGGTTCACCGCCTGCAGAGCGAGGCTGACGAGGCCAACAAGCGCTCCTCCGTCCTGGAAAGAGACAATCAGAGATTTGAACTTCAGCTCGCCGACATGGCTCAGCAGGTGGGTTCGTACGTTTCTTTAGTTGTCAAAATAATGACCGAAATAATCGAGTCACTAAAATAAAATTTCTCTACTACCGCTTATCGTTTCTTCAAGGTTCGTGTGCTGCTGATTGAGCTCGAAGAAGCTCGTGGAAACCACGTGATTCACGAGGAGGAGGTGAGCTCGGCTGATGTCAGCAGCACGTCGGAGGTGATCAGCCAACACTTGGTGACTTTCCGTAGTGTGGAGGAGCTCCAGAAGCAGAACCAGCGTCTTCTTGGAGCCCTCAGAGATCTTAGTGAAGCCCAGGAGAAGGGGGAGCTGGAGGCTACTGGCAATAAGTATATTACACTGTTTCCTCTTCGCCGCCCTAGCCAGAATTTTGCATCTGAAAACATCTAAAACATTATCTCACTTTTTTTCCCACACTGAACGTTCCCAGGCACGGGGAGCTGGAGCAGAGTTTGGAGAAGGCCCAGGCCGAGCTGGAGTCTTTGAGAGAGCAACGCAGCCAGCAGATAAAGATGACCGAGTCCATTGTGAGGCAGAGGGACATGTACCGAGTCTTACTGGCTCAGGCGACCGGAGTCAGCTTTTCACAACAAGGTAACGCACGCAAGGGAGAACAAGTACGGTACAACAGGTACTAAAGACCCGTTAGGCAATACACTAATGTCACAGCAGTTTTACACTGAATTTTAAGCTTTGAATGTTTGGTGGAGGTCGCATGTTCTCCCCGTGGAGAAAAGTGCAAAGACACGCAGTTAGTGGGTTTAGGTTAACTGTGCCTCTAACTTGCCCATAGGTGTGAATGTGAGTACGTCTGTGTCTGTGTTAGCTCCGCGACACACCTGTCCAGGGTGTACCCTGCCTCTCCGCCTCCTTGTGACCCTGAAAAGGATAAAAGAGGATGGGTGGATAAATATATGATTGTTTACTGTCCAGGTACACCAGCTGAAGAATTCTCCCTGACGTCTACCCCACGTCGTTCACCCGCGGCCACTCCCACCGCAGGAACGCCCACTGCCCTTGTTTCCATGGCCACAGAGTCTGCTGAGGCGTTGGAGGCCAAGGCTGCTCTGCGACAGGTGAGCTAAATTCGCCTCACAAGACAAAACTGAAACATTTATTTTTCAGTATCGGGACTTAATTTTAAAGAATTGTGATAGTTTACTATGATACAGTTTTCATGTCTATAAGTCTGCTTTATTACTTAAAGATGGCTTTCTGTGGAGCGGTGTGTGATCAGCAGCTCTGCCTGCTTCATTCAAAGCTTTGCAGCACATTGCTCGTGCTGGCCACCAGGTGGCATAGTGCCCACATAAAGAGATGTCTTGCATTTTTAGGCCTCTCTGAATCACAGACAGCGGTGCAGTGTGTTTCTTGGCAGACTAACGCCACTATCAAAGTAAATAAAATGTCTGGTTTCTTCTGCAGTTGCAGGACGTCTTCTCCGCCTATAAGAAGGAGCGTGCGGTGAGCGAGAAGACGGTGACCGAACAGAACGAGAAACTCCAAGACCAGCTCTCTGAGCTCCGCTCCCAGAATGCCAAGATATCCACACAGCTCGAGTTTGCCTCCAAAAGGTAATTTTTTAGGGGGAATAGCAGGAACAGAACGTGGTAGCACGTGAACCTTTCAGGGGAAATATCTGCTGTTAAAATCAAACATTTAATTACATGAACATCAGTCAGTGAACCAAAGTGACGTCCAGCTTTACGCTCCCAGGTATGAGATGCTGCAGGACAATGTTGAGGGCTACAGGAAAGAGATTGCTTCACTGAGAGAGAAAGGACAGAAGATGGAGGCTGCCACACAAAAGCTCGAGCAGACCGTCCACACGTTGAACGAGGACCTCAAAGAGTCCAAGGAGAAACTCGCCATGGCTGAGGTTTGTCCCTTATCCAAAGTGATATTTGTGTTTCGGATCACTCTTGAGTTGGAAGTGTCGCTGCTCCAGGATACACTGAGACACGTCCTGTAGACTTAATCTCATCCACCTTTTCAGGGCCGTGCTGAGAACTTGCGTAAGGAGAGAGACATGCTGAAGCTGGTTGAGTCCCGGCTGAACCAGGAGAAAGAGACGATTCTGAGCCAGCAACAGACCCAAAACCTGCTGCTGACCAACCTCCAGGCTATTCAGGTAGTCTGAGGTTATTAGTAATTATTTTTCCGTCGGTGTCTCACTATCACATCATTACAGAATCAAAAGTAACGTTACGTTTTCTGCTCTTTTAGGCCACTCTTGAGCGATCTGAGGTCGACACACGTCAGCGTCTCAACAGCCAGTTAGAGAAACAGGAGCGAGAGATCTCCCAGCTACAGAAGAGGCTCGAACAGGAAGTGGAGCAGCGCCACCTGCTCGCCAGAAACCAGGAAGTAGGCATCCAATAAAACTGTTTCAACACCTTAGTTGTGTTTAACTCAGAGGCCAGAGAGGGTCACAGATATACTATTAATGTTTTTCTTTTCTTTTTTCTATGTGCACAGATTCAGTTAATGGATGCAAAGAGGCAGCTGGAGACACAAGTCGCCTTACACCAAAGAACGAAGGACCAACTCAATGCCGCCGAGTCTGAGCTCCACACCCTCAGGATGCAACAAGGCGGCACCGAAGGCCGTCACATCCTGAGCTCCCCCTCCACACCGATCGTCAGAGGTCGGCGTTAGTAAATGTTTACTAGCTGAGAAACGTACACTAACATTCACAGTAGAATCCAGACGCGTACAAACCTACATTCTCTGTATGTTGTTGGGATGTCATAAAATACTACGAGACCTGTTTAAACGTCTTCATTCTTTAGGATCCTACGTTCTAGTTTGAGTGTTTGAGACGGTCGTGAGGTTGAAGTAAATTGCTCAGATTTCACAGATCTCCTTTATTCCACTTTTAAAAGCCTGAATGTTGCGCTGGATTCAGTTTAGTTGATATGAGATCTCGTAAAATGTCCAAAACCATGCTCCTTTAAAAGTTTGTGGCAATTTAAGCACGGGTCCTTTAAAATTAAACATGGTATATTTTATTAGTCCACCTTTGCGTCCGCCTGTCTTATCACACACAGACTTTCAAAATGCTTCTCTCGCTTGCAGGCCTGCCTGGTTCAGATCAAGACAGAGAGGAGCTGCGAGGCCGCCTGCAGCTTGCTGAAACGCGGGCCGAAGAGCTTGCAGAGAGCCTCCGGGCAGCCACATCCAGCATGGAGCAGTACAGAGCGATGGCTCAGAGCCTCGAGGAATCGCTGGAGAATGAGAAACAGGTCGGGGGCTCCATCGTGAAACAACGTCCAAACTTTTTTATTTGTGCTTCTCGGCTAATAAAACAAAAATATGAAAGTGGAAAACATTCAAAGGATTGTTGCTTTCAATCAAATAAACAGAAGTTGTTTTAGTTTGTGTTGACAATGTAACTTTATATGAAAGTGCAGGTGATACAGATGTGATTTCAGAAGCTTCAGTCTGTTACTGTAAGAAACTTAGAAGGTAGCCACAAGGCAGCTCGATAATATTTATTAACCCTTTAAGGCCGGTGAGAGCGGCACCGCTCCGTTTTGCGTAACTATTTTTAAACACCTGTAGAACCGCAACCAGTTTGTTCTTACATCTTATGCATCAGCTTGTCCGAGGTCACCGTTTCCTTCCACATGAAGCTTTGCAAAAGTTGCGTAAAAACCGCTGGCAGCAACAAAAACATAATATTCCAGAAACACGCTTTGCCGATCCAATCAGCTGTTCATAACACTTCCTACGTTAGTTCAGAGGTCAGCACGAACTATCATAGGTCCGCTTCTTGCAAATTTGCATTATAATATTTATTTTCGTTTTTCCTGCAGAATACAAAAATTGGTGTATCTCAAAAATAAAATTATGAAGACACTCGAATTAAATTTCCTGTGGTTGGAAACTAGTTTGGGCAACTTTTTTGTATTTACAGTTTTGAGGGATAAACCTCTCAAATGTCTCTAACTAGAAAAATATTTTAAAAAAAACTAAAAAACTAAAACGATTTTACATTTTTTTTGTAGTTTATTGCACTTTTTAGCTGTTTAGGTAGATACTATGGACTGAATGATTACATGTTATCTAAATTTGGGCTCTAACGGTTGTATTGATGTATAACAACTTGAAATGCTCCCAACAATGTCACCACAGCAGGTAAATAATAAAGATAAGCTCTGGTGGACTTGGTTCTATGGCAGGTCTTAAAGGGTTAAAAAACAGAACATGTGTTCACAGTGATTTGGATTGAGATCCTTTTGCCAATTGCAAATCAGGCACTTTGAGTTAAAAAAAAAAAAGTTATGTAAATGTTTTGTTTATCTAAATGTGACATGTGTAACGACCAGGTGACAGAGCAGGCGCGCTCTTCAATCGAAGGCCGTATGAAGGAGGCTGAGGAGCAGCGCTGCAGACTTGAAGAGAAACTTCTGCAAGCAGACAAAGAAAAGCAAGACACGGAGGAGCAGAAGAAGAGTCTCCTGGCTGCTCTGGAGGAGCAAGTACGACATCCTTGTTATAGCCGGGCACAAGAGAAAAATGTTAACGTGTTTACTTGTTCCTATGACATGAAAAATTGTTTGTTTTGTTTGTTTGTGTTAGATAAATGACCTGAAGAGAAGTCTTAGCAGTGCCCAGGCAGACCACCAGGCAGCGCTACAGCAGGCGGCAGTCGCTGAAGCCCAACAACAGCAGACTGTTAAGGACTGCCAGGATCAGGTAAGCAGTCGTAATAAAGTAATACAAGTGTGGAATATTTTGGTTTAAGGTCACTTGATGCTGGTAAAAATAAAAAAATATGAAGTAATTTGTGGTCAAAGGGTTACTCTTAAATATGTAAAAACAATCATGTATCATCATGCTGAGACTTCATAGATACAAAGATTTTGTATTGCACTGCGTGATGACAAAAAGAGGAAAACTGTAAAACTTTAATGTGAATTCAAAGAAAATGTTGATTCCAATACACAGAGATGAACTCCAAACCTCCTTTCTCTCTTCAAGGTTAAACTGGCGGCTGAAGCTCAAGACAAATATGAGCGGGAGATGATGCTGCACGCCACAGACGTGGAAGCCCTGCAGGCAGCTAAAGCCCAGGCCCTGCAGGCTGCTGAGCTCAAACACCAGCTAGAGGAGCGAGAGCAGAGGATCAGTGCTGAGTTACTGGAGGCCAGAGTGTCATGGGAGGAGCAAGAGAAGATCCTCAAGGTTTAGTGCATTAGTTGAATAGACTAGAGAATAATAATAAACATTGTGTTTACAAAATAACCTCAAAATGTTTACATTTTAGAAATGAGCTGTGATCATTCTTTTTTCTCCTCGTCTTACAGGAGGAGATGTCCAAGATGGAGAGGCGCTACGAGGAGCTGCAAAGGCAGAACACCCTCCTTCATGAGCAGATCCAGACCATGAGCAGCAAGATGGCAGATAATTTGCAGCGTGCTGCCAGTGAGAGTTCCCTTAACATATCCTTGGCTGAAGAGGGAAAATCCCAGGACCAGCTTCTTGAGATTCTCAGGTAACGGGCTCGTCTAGCTTGCACTGCACGACTCCCACAAATCAAACCTGCTAAGTTTAAAAGTTCTGAGCTCTTTTAAAAAAATGATTTTCTTTACACGCCGTCGTGTTTTCACTATTCCTAACAACGGCTGATGCGCGTTGTTCATCACAGGTTTGTTCGTCGGGAGAAGGAGATCTCGGAGTCGCGTTTTGAGGTGGCCCAGGGGGAGACTTTGCGTCACCGCTTGAGGGTGGAGCATTTGGAACGAGAACTAAAGGAGGTGCAGGACAGCTTGAGCGCTGCTCGAGAGAGGATGCAGGTTGGTTGGTGTGCCCGTTGACTCGGTAACTTCTGGTTTGCGGGTCGCCTGCAGATGTTCTTTACCTGTCGCTCGACTCCGTTTCAGGTGACGGCAAAGACGCTGGCTCAGCACGATGAGCTGATGAAGAAGACGGAAACGATGAGCATCCTGTTGGAGACGAACAAGAGTCTGAGAGAAGAGAGGGATAAGATGGAGCAAGAACTGCAGCAAACTCAAGCTAAGGTCGGTCTCATCGGCAACTGAATCTCAAATGTTCCTACAGTATGCTGCTCTCCAACATGGCACTGGAGACTAGTTTCCACTCATCTGTACACTATAACCACTCGATTATAAAAATAGTAGAAGTGTTTAAATTTGGTGTAAAATAAAAGCGTTCCTTTTTTTTTCTTCATTTGGCGATCGGTGCATGCTACATGGATGCAAAGTCTTCTGTACATTTAAAATTTTGTGTCCACGTATCTCAAGAGTTGTAGTGTTCAAAGTTTCTTGTGACCTTACAAAAGACCAACATGTTGAACCCAAAAGGTCATCATAATTTATGTTTTTGCATACTTTTCTGATCACTATTCAAACCCACAGACGGGGAGATGGTGATCATAGTGAACGAGTAATGACCCTTACCCTAAACCTAACCATAACCTAAGTGTAACTCTGACACTAAGACCCAATTTTGAGTCTCAAAAAGGCCTTCAAACTCGTGGGGACCAGGACTTTGATCCCCGTAAACACAGTAAACTTCCAATGTTTGGTCCCCACAAAGATATGTAACCATGGACACACACACATAAACACAGTGTAGACGGATATAAACTGCAGACGTGACAAATTGGTGGAGGCATTCAGCAGCAAAGCGGCAATCACGTTTGAAATCTTCCCAGTGCGCGCTGATCTATCTGTGTGTTCAGGTGCAAAAGCTGGAGTCGGACATCTTGCCACTGCAGCAGGCCAACTCTGAGCTGAGTGAGAAAAGCGGCATGCTGCAGGCAGAGAAGAAGCTACTGGAAGAGGAAATCAAACGCTGGAAGGCCCGTACTCAGGTCGGTACATAGACCCAACTATAAACGATTAAAAATGTTTTTTTTGTGTTTTTTTTACATGAAGGGGGAAATTAGGTTTGTCATGAGACAGAGTTGACTTCTAAGTTGTGAGATGAATGACTAGTTTTCCACTTGTTGCTCTAGCATTTGGTGAGTCAGCAGAAAGATTCAGATCCAGAAGAGTACAAGCGTCTGCACTCTGAGAAAGAGGCACATCTCAAACGTATCCAGCAGCTGAACGAGGACAACAACAGACTTAAATCAGAGGTGGCCAGGTGAGGAACTACATACAGGTGCTGAATCGGGCGTGATGTTAACTTGCTCTCTCTTTCTTCCAGCCCATCATCCGTTTTTGTATTTTCTTCTTTTCTCTCTATAGGACAAATAATCTTACAGCTTCCCTGCAGAACCAAATACAAAGCTTGCGTGACAGTATGAGTAAGATAACCGATGAAAAGAACGCGCTGCAGAAGGATCTAGAGACCAAAAATAACGAACTCCAGGAGAAGATGCGAACCATCGCACAGATCAAGAAGATCGGACGGCGTTACAGGACGCAGTACGATGAGCTTAAGGTGGCGCACGACAAGGTATTTGTTACCGTCACTGCTTAAACTTTGATCCAAAACATGGAATAAAAGTGGGTGGTTGTAAAGTCACGATCTGGTGATGAATTAGCTCATTGGTAGTACAGTCGCGCTTGCTTGAGGTTAAACTTTAACTTCGTATGTACTCCAGCTCGTAGCTGAGGCCGCGGCAGGCCCGTCCCAAGAGGAGGAGGCTCGTCAGGCCTCGGTTCAGGAGCTGCAGAGCCTCAAAGAGTCTCTGAGTCAAGCCGAAGCTCGGAATAAAGAGCTAGAAGGACAACTGGAGAACATCAACAAGGTAGGAAAAACCTGCTGAATCGTCCAATTCAATTCAAGATTCTTTATTTGTCACATCCAGGTTATACAGGTACAACACGCAGTGAAATGAACCTGACACGCTCCTCGACTGTGCAAAAAGAAAAGGGGGGGGGGCACAATATATAAATATATATATACTATATACATAATATATAACAATAGATATTTACAAGATATACAATCATACAGTCACGGTGTGTGTGTGTGTGTGTGTGTGGTGGTGGTGGTGGTGGGGGGGGTTAG
>VUQR01031355.1:0-11251 GCA_015108515.1 Hemichromis elongatus | reverse complement strand
CTTCTACGTTTCTGAGACTTGACTGAAGTGAGGAGTCTAAAAAACTGATATGCTGCGAGAGCATGTGATCAGGTGCAATAATCAAAGTTTCTGTTTTATCTGCATTTAATTGGAGGTAATTGTTATTTAACCACTGTTTTGCATTATTATTATTTATCATTTCTAGTCTCTTAGTTTCTGTTTCTGTGCTCTTCCTGTCTCCTCAGTCAGTCTTTGTGATTGTCTCCTGTTTCCTGTTTTACTTTGACAGTCTTACGTGCTATGTTAGTGTTTTCAGTTTTGCTTCCTGCCCATCTTGTTATATCTGATTTCTCACAACTGTGCTCTTCTCTTGTGTCTTATTCGTTACCTCTGTGTATTTCAGCCCTTTGTCTTCCTCTGTTTGTTGCTGGATCGTCTGCCTTTGATGTATTTCACACGTCTCAGGTTTTCAGTTTCTTTATTCTTGCTTTTTAGGTTCTGTCAGTTTAGTCACTGTCTTCCCGTACGTTTGCTTATGTTTTACGCTGCCATAATTAATTAAATAAAATAAAATAAAATTTTATTCATATGGCACCAAATCACAACAACAGTCGCCTCAAGGCGCTTTATATTGTACAATAGTACATACAGAGAAAACCCAACAATCATATGACCCCCTATGAGCAAGCACTTTGGCGACGATGGGAAGGAAAAACTCCCTTTTAACAGGAAGAAACCTCCGGCAGAACCAGGCTCAGGGAGGGGCGGGGCCATCTGCTGCGACCGGTTGGGGTGAGAGAAGAAAAGAACAGGATAAAGACATGCTGTGGAAGAGAGACAGAGATTAGTAGCAGGTACGATTCAATGCAGAGAGGTCTGTTAACACAGTGAGTGAGAAAGGTGACTGGAAAGGAAAACTCAATGCATCATGGGAATCCCCCGGCAGCCTACGTCTATTGCAGCATAACTAAGGGAGGATTCAGGGTCAGGCATTAAAGGCACATTTTTTAGTTTCAGTCTGTTGTCAGTGTCTGTGCACTTGGGTCCACACTCTCTCCAACTGTCGCAGATGTGACAGAATCATTATGGAATAATTGATCATTATTGATTTGTGTTTATAAATACAGCTCAGAGTCATCAGGATTTCATCAGATCACTTAGGCCGACCTCTGATAATGAAGGTATCTTTATGTCTTCCATCTGTGTGGCACAAACAGAAATGATGCAGCTCTACATGATGTCTGACTGAAATAAAATAAAATGAGAACATCTGTTCCAGCTGCTGTCAGTCCTCGTCCTCCTCCTGGTGCCTCTGCTGAGCAGCTGTGCTCCTCTTGTGCTCCCGCTGGACTGCAGCGACGTCTACAACCAGGACAGCAGCCGACCCAGCGGCGTGTACACCATCTATCCCATCGGAGCCACGTCTGCTGTCCAGGTAAAGTGGAAACCTCTTCCTGTGAAGATCAGCTGATTGTTCAGTGAAGCTGTTTTCAAACTTCAGAGCGCTGTGGCTCATCCAATCCTTTAATCATATCTGTTAGGACTGCACTTACAGGCCTTGCTAGTTCAGAGACTTTTTACCCACGAAGAAAACAAGACAAACAGCTTAAGTGGTTTTAACTTGCATGGGAAGCAGCCGGACCAGGGTCCAGGAGCCAGAGCTCCTCACCTGATCCCAGCAACCTCCAACTTTAGCCTTCTCTTGCAGGCTCTTTGATTCAGCTGACCACAGTTACAAAAACACACCCCATTATGGTCACAAAAGGTTAAAACAGTGTGTGCGTGTGTGTGTGTGTGTGTGTGTGTGTGTGTGTGTGTGTGTGTGTGTGTGTGTGACTTCCCGGTAAAGGGTCATCTCCCCTCACCCTGTATATGGCCCCTCCTTTGATGGTCCACCATATACAAACACAGGTGAGGCTGTAACATTCCTTGAGAGACAAAGACCCAGAATCCTCCCATGTGTCTACAGTTATCACTCTAGCCCCCCCTCCATCCTCCAGGCAAGGGAGGAGAATAGAAACAAAAGAGTATTTCTGATCATGCAGTTTAGGGCAAGGTTTACCAATTTTAGAACAACAATGACCACTATTATCAAAATCACTCTAACATTATCCCACTCTGATCATAACACAGCTGAAAAAATGAAGTATTTTCTTTGTGTTTTACTGGGTGAACTTGATTCTCCAGCTGACAGTTACCGCTCCAGTTTAAGCTGTTTACACCTTAAATCCAGGATGTAAGACGAGTTCAGGATTTAAACAAATCAGGTCACAAAATAAAGAACAGTAGTACAGTTTCAGTCCCGAGGCTTCATTTCATTAGTTCAGTTTTAAAATGTTATGTTTTCTTGGCAGATTTAAACTAATGTACAAAAGTCAAACCACAGTTGGTGGTTTGGTAATGACAAAACAACATATTACATGGCTGTGCTTCCAAATAATTTCATACTAAAACATTACATCACATCTTTACATTTGATTCAAAGTACAAACCTACATTGAATCCTGTAAGTCTATTAAAGTTCCAGAAGTACATTTTTAAAAAATATAGAAATTAGTAATGTAAATAATTACTATGTCTATTAATACATTGCTGTTAAACTGTTTGGGCGGGGGGAGGGGGAATCACATGAGTGCTGCTAATTGGCTGAGAAATATTTGAGATGACATAGAAACAAGATGATATGAATGCTGATGACCAAAAGAAAAAGAAAGAAAAGAAAAGAAAAACAGCCCTTTGGTGTTGGTGGATAAATGTACTGAGTCAACCAATTAAAAAGATGTTGTTCAGGAACAGGGGGGAGTTTTAGGAGTGACGGCGAGAGAGAGAGAGTAAGTGATTTTTGAGATGTGAGAGATTTGTGATGTTTAGCGTGTTTGGAGTGTGTAGTTATGTGTAGTGTAGCTGGTAGATTTGTGTTGTGTGTCAGAACAATGAGGCGACTGCAGAATGTCACCGTTGCTCCAAAAAGCCACCAAAGGCAGATTACAGTGTAAACATGTCTCCAGGTGGAAAACAGGAGCAGTGACACACCTGCTGCTGTCAGACCTGCACGTATCAGGCTGTGATGCTCTCCTTTATCTTATAGTGGAGACAAATTATTTTTTGGACTAGGACAAATAATTTGTGTGGCATCTTATTTGATGCAGAACAGCTGATTGTTCTGTAAAACCTAAAACTTGTGCTTAGATTTTTCAAAATTGACAATTTATATCTGCATTTCAAATTATGAAAGTGATTCGTTAAACATGTTTGTGGTTGTCAATGTAAAAAGATATTCCTTTTTTCTACTTGGATTTTATGTTTTTTGTCTTATGTTAGATCAATTGTCTCAATACAGTATGTCAATAAAAAATAATAACAGTAAATTCAGACATGTGAGGTTGTGCTGAAAAGAATGAGACCAAACAAGGCAAAGTAAATAGTTTATACAGGTGAAACTATAAATATTTACTTTTTCAAAGTAACTCGCCCAACACTGTGTATCACATGTTAATAACAGCGGGAAACATCATCAATAAATACATTTACTCTGATTCATTTTGCTGAAACAACACATTTAGATGTTTTGTTTAACTTTACAATTCTGTGTGCGTGTGTGTGTGTGTGCATGTGTGTGTGTGTGTGTGTGTGTGTGTGTGTGTAGGTGTACTGTCACATGGGCTCAGAAGAACAGTGGACAGTAAGTATCTGCTGTCTTTCAGTGTCTGACTGCAGGAAAGTAATTAGATGTCTTGTAACTCTTCCAGCAGACCGATGTTTCTCTTATGGGCTTGAAAGAAAGGTAACTGGACTTGAAGAAGTCCAGTTACCTTTCTTTCCAAGCTCCTTAGTTTACCATGAGCTGCACTTTAAACATATTGTTTTCTTAATCTGGCTTTCATTAAGTCAGCAAAGATGCAGTGAAATGAAGGTCAGGCACCAACTAGGGAGGATCAGAAGTCCACACAGAACAGTGTCATCCTTGATGTAGCAGGTTTATCAGAGACATTCAGGAGAGTCTTCTCCAAGCATGACATCCCAGTTTACTTCAGACCCAGCCACACACCCAGACACAAACTGGTTCATCCCAAAGACAAACTCAACAGCGTAGTGTAGCTGTGCAGAGTGCTCAGACCTCTACAAAAAACCAACAAGAGCACACGCTGAAAAACACTAACACAAAAACCAGCTTGTCTCCATAATTTCTCCATTCCTCTCAAAGCTTTGCTTTTATTTATATTCAATGTTGTGTATTTTGCTTATTAACCACCTCCCTGCCTCCTCCCCCAGGTGTTCCAGAGGAGGATGGACGGCTCGGTGAACTTCTACAGACCCTGGGATCAGTACAAGACGGGCTTTGGGAACGCTGCTGGGGAGTACTGGCTCGGTGAGGAACCGGTCCTGTTTAGCAGTCATTAAGCTCTCTGTTCACAAAGTACAACCTGTGATTAGACTCAGGGCAGATTTCAAACCATAAAGATTTGATCAATGAGATTTAAATGCTTGTGGTTGTTTCCAGGTCTGGAGAATCTCTACCACCTGACCCAAAGAAAAAGGTACGCGCTGCTGGTCGACATGGAGGATTTTGATGGAAACAAGGTGTTTGCTCGTTACTCCTCGTTCTCCATCGATGGGGAGTCTGAGGGCTACAGGTTACATGTGTCTGGATTCACTAATGGAGGGGCAGGTGGGTGAATACATATTTAAGTTGAAGTAGAAAGCAAGGCTTTTGTATCAAAGTGACATTTTAGCGCTCATGTGGTTGTGGGCTAAAGCCTTACTTTCACTGTGTTGGGCAACGCTGTCCTTACCTCAGCTGTGCTGGCAGTGTTGCCTCCATCATGCTGATAAGATGTTCAGAGAACTGCACGGCCACAAGCTGGCCATGCCAGTAACAGATGATGTAGCAGCATAAGAGCCTGGGATGAAGTCTTAAGGAGGAAGTGATGGCAGCTACAAAGAGGATGAAGAGTGGTTGGTCCTGATGACATACCTGTGCAGGTATGGAGATTTCCAGGAGAGAGGGCAATGGAGATTTTGACCAGACTAGTTAACACAAACTCAGAGAGTGATAGGATGATGAGGGATAGCAAAGAGGTGGGATTACATCAGGGATCTGCTCTGAGCACCTTCTTGTTTCCAGTGATGATGGACAGACTGACAGATGAGGTCAGGCAGGAATCTCTATGGATGATGATGTTTGGATGGAAACGAGTCCATCAGAGGGACCGCTCAGAGTGAGAGAGGCTGAGAAGGTCTGAGCATGTGCAGAGGAGGGACGGTAGAGGAGGATGACGGAGCTGCCAGGCAGGAGGAGAGGAGGAAGAGCTCAGAGAAGTTCATGGATGTAGTGAAGCAGGACATGCAGAGGGTTGGGGTGGCAGAGGAGGACGCTGGGATAGGAGGAGGTGGAGGCAGATGATCTGCTCTGGAGACTCCTAATAAGGAGGAGCTGAAATGAGAAGGTTAAAGGTTCTGCTCACTTTATTACATCTTTAAGATGTATTTAAAGTTGTCCAAATCACCAGCTGAAAAGGAATCAGCAGGATTCACGTCCTGCTCTGATGGCTACATCGATCACTACGGCCGTCTTCTTCTGTTTGTCTACCACCACTATGTCCGGTTTTGTCCTTCTGTATCTAGAAGTCCCACAGGACCTTAGTCTCAGATGTTGACCTCAGGACTTCCAGGCCGTACTTGGCACAGATGGTTCTGCATACTATGTCGTCCACTTGGTTATGGTGTTTCATGTATGCCCTGCCTGCTAGCATCTTACACCCTGCTGTTATGTTCTGGATCATCTTTACACAGCCTGGGGTCTTGCCTGGTGTGATAGACACCAGCCTCTGTGGATCTTGTGCTCAGAGCTTGTTCCTGTGCTGCCATGATTAGTGCCTCTGTGCTGTCTTTCAGTCCAGCTTTGTCCATCCACTGGTAGGACTTCTGGATATCAGCCACGTCTGCTATCTTCTTCTTCTTTCTTGCTTCTTTCTCCATAGCATCAGTCTGTGTTGCTGTCCACTGAGAACACTCCCAGTACACCTGCTGACTCGTTTGACTGGGACTAGTGGTAATGTTGGGAATATTCATCTGTGTTTCTGCAGGAGACAGCCTGAATTTTCACAATGGACAGAAGTTCACCACATTTGACAAAGACCAGGACAGCTCTCCACAGAACTGTGCCAAAAAATATCTGGGTGCGTTCTGGTACAACGACTGTCACCATGCAAACCCTAATGGGGTTTATCGCTGGGGAGCTGATGGCACTATCTTTGCTGTGGGTGTGGACTGGTACCAGTGGAAAGGTCATGACTACTCCCTGAAGACCATCAGCATGAAGATCCATCTTGTGCAGTAAATCTCTCTCTTTCTTTTATCTTGTAATCTCAGATAATCTTTAACTTTCAGAATCAGTATGAATATTTCTGAACAGCAGTCAGAGTGTAGGTGTGTGGAAAAGTCTCACTAAATGCAGTGTTTGGTGAAGCCCTGATACCTGATATGAATCATTATTGGATGCATGCTCAATAAACGAGAAGCAAATGTATCTTGTTGTCACTTGTGTCATTCTGTGGTGTCCTCTAGTGGTCACAGCCAGGTCCCGGGGTGAAGAGCCTTTAAGCACAAACCAGGTGTCAATTTGCACTTTGTTCTTCTTAAATCTCCCACACTTGTGTTCCATAACCTTCTAGCACTGCTCCATAACTCTCAGGGTGCTTTTCCCAACATCAATCATTGCAATTGGGTCCTTTTTGACAGTTTTGTGGCCAAAAGCCAAAACTACAGATATCAAACATACGGCAAAGAGAAAACAATCATCCTGACAGCTTTGTCGGGTTTGCTGCTGGAGGTGGGCTACTATACCCATTAAAGAAGGGTTTTTCACAGTTCTGGCAACCGGAGGCTGTCAAGAGAATCAGCCTCTCAGACAGGCAGGTTTTGTTTACTCTTATGGCTCAGAGATGGTGCTTCACCACCTTCACACACCAGTATGGTGTCCCCTCATAGTTAGCATAATCAGTCTACACTTAGTCATTACTGCACCCCACCTGTATATAGCCCCCAAACCCCACATCAGTGTGTATTTACCTTTTTGTCACACACTTATCCGATATCTGTGTTGAATCTGTTTAGAGTTCTTGCCCGCCCTGAATGGCCCGCGCCGTGACAGTATCAGAACACAATCCATAATGCAAAATCAAACCAAAACACAAGAACTCAAAATGACCCAGAGCTGTGACAATTTGGCCATCTCTTCACCTTATTGGTTTAAACTAGATATTTGCGTCTGATTGGTTGGGAAAAGTAGACCCCTCCTCCTCATGCCGACTGAAGTCGTTTTTGGCTGTGATGCAAAATTGATACTTTCTGGTTAAAGTGATCAGAATTCATGAGCAATGGTTATAAACTTACTTTTTTCTTTTACTGTGAAGCTTCCTGTTCAAGTTTTATTGCTTAATAAAATATCTGAATATTAGTAAAGTGAGACAGTGAGTGAGGCACTATATAAACCTACTGTTCTTCATCTCTCTGCTGGTACAAATGAGCCAGCGTGCTGGTCAGAGTCGCTAAAATAAGTCGATAATGAAAAAACAAACATTTCCTCATATGGTGTTTAATGAATCTATTAACTGTGATTAAAAATGTACCTTTATAATGTCACAACTGCCAGATGAGACACTTTAAAGCTTTGAGCTTATCTTCTTCATGGCTTTTAAATAAAGTCTAACTCCTGACTGGAGACAAACAGGAAGCAGCACACAGCGGTCGGCTCAGGATCAACTTTATTGATGACGTCCAGCACAAAGAGGAGAGCTTCAGCTCCACAAACATCAGCATGTTAACAGTGTGCGGGGACTCTGGGTCAGGAAGACGTGCTGACACAATAGTCAGAGCTTTCCCGAGCGGCACATTGTGATTATTTTAGGACAAAGAAATCACAAAAATATAAAGAAGTAAAATAATTTTGACAGTGATTTGGTTTCACAGGAGAATAAGGCGTCTGCTCTCAGGGAACATCTGGGTTCGAGATATTTTCACGCTCACAGAAGGAGCTCAAACTCCCGTTGCCTCATCATCGACAGTCTGCCAGTGTTAGCATCGATATGTACATTATACTGTTAATGTTAAAAAGAACCCAGCAAACACTGAACCAAGTAAGAGAAACTGAAATAAAACCCTCAGCAGTCTTTTAAAAAGAAGCCTGCTCATGCTAAGTGGGTTACTCGTACCCAGCGTCCCATTAATGATAATAGCAGTTATAATAAGAGAAGACAAGTATTTAATTATAATGTTTTAGTGTAAATATAAGATTCCCTCAGTAACACCTGTTATAATGTGATTATACTGTGTTATCCTGCTATATGAGTCATAAAGCTGTGATAAAGAAAAAGAAAAAGATACCAGTTCACCATCATTCCAGAAAAATAACATATACACCAGTGAGACAAAACTCAGACTAATGATGGCCCACATTTCTTCCTCATCACGAGACCAGCAGGGTACATGTAAGTGACGCCCCGTGAGAACGAGAAACCAGCAGGTTAGACCGTCGGGTACCACAGAGGACCTTCTGAGGTCTGGATGGGAGGAAGCTGCTATTACAGGACAGACCAGCAGCACGTTAGGCTGGTTTTATCTCGGTCTGGTATATGAAATAATATCCCAGCACCAAAGATCTAAACGTTTGCTTGACAGAATGTGAAGCTACAGGTATTTTCTGAAAGGATGATGCTAAATGTTTTTACCTCTGTGTGACTGACTCTGCTGCTCTAATTAAACTGGGCGTATGGCAGCATAGTTGGATGTGTAATAGACATAGAGGCCTGGGTACACAGGCTCGGTGAAGGAGGCGTGGAAGGTGTAGAAGTGACTCAGTGTGTTATGGGAGACTTTGTAGAAAGACAGAGTGCCAGCAGGCCAATCAAGAAACACTCCGACTCTGCTGCAGCCGGTACTGGGAAGAGTTTCCTTCCACACTTTATCCTTATGACTAGCACTGAGCTCTTGCTCAGACACGCCAAAATACCAGGATGTGGTATTAGAACCGAGGCCTGCCTCGTTGCCTTTACCCTTCCTTACAATGCTTTGGTACGTAACAGCTACACCAACGTCATTACTATAACCAGTACTCCACTCCACTTCCCAGTAATGGCGCCCAGTCAGCCCCTCCCTGCACAGAACCTGAGTCTTGGTATCAAACCTCTCAGGACAATCACAATATTTCTGCCAGTCTCCACTTGTTGCCTTTTTGTTGTCCTCAGACAGAATCAGGTAGTTGTTTGCAGTGTTTGGGTCCAAGGTGAGGTCACAGGCGTCTGAATGAGAGAAAAAAAAAGTCGTTACCACCAGTAAAGGGAATAACGGCGTTATAAGTAACGGTGTTAGTTTTTTCAGTAACGAGTAATCTAGCTAATTACTATTTCTATCATTTCAACGCCGTTACCATTACTAACAATAAAACGCGATGCGGCCGCATTACCATTTTCCCCCAAACAGACGGTTGAAGCCGTCTTCGTCTTACTGCACCTTATCTCAGTAGCACTGAAGTAGCGTCTACGTCAGTAATCTGGGCGCTACAGCTTTAAGCAGCTGGCGGCGATCACTTTGTAGCACAACACCTAAAGCTAACGGGGCAAAACAATCACATTCAATTCAATTCAGTTTTATTTATATAGCTGCGGATCACAACAATAGTCGCCTCAAGGCGCTTTTAATTGTACAATATAAAGCGCCAGAGTCATGATAAACAATACATTCTCCGTTTTTTTCCCTGAATACTTTCGTCACGTTTACTGTCTAAGGACAGCGCTAGCTAGCACTCTCTGCTAATGACCAAAAAATAAATAAAAAAACAGACCTGAGACCAAACAAGGTAAAGTAAATCGTTTATAAAGGTGAAATGTAGAGGTCCCATCAAAAGTAGTCAAAAATGGCCCCCAGGGGGTTAAACTTTTTTTTTTTTTAAAGTAACGCAATAGTTACTTTCCTAGTAATTAATTACTTTTAGAATCTTGTAACTCAGTTACTAACTCAGTTAACTTAATTTAGGCCAATGCAAACACATACAGCACAAAGGAGCAGGGTCTAGAGGCCTCTTGTGGTGAGATTTTGGATTGCGACTTTACCCTGGCCATGTGTATAAGGTATGCAGAAGAACCAAGAAGCCACCAGGTTTCAAACATGGTGTCAAAGTTAAGTCCTGCCTTTCCTCTGACGTCCACTCAGCAGGTTTGGTTTCAAAGGTAAAGAACACTCTCAGTGAACACCTTCGCCTCCTCTTACCATTATCCAGTTAATGATGACGATAATACTGATAACTGCATCCCATCACAGTATCTTTGAACATATAATCAGTACTCCACCGTTGTTTAAGCCTTTGAAAAATACTGTTTGTATCTGATATTTTCCCCACTTTTGTAAATTTATGTATACCAATGAAAATATTTAATGGATATATTTTTGCTGAACATGAAAACGAATGGGTGAATATGGACTTACACCAGAGGAGATCTTGTCTGTCCTTCACAGAAGTGACACAAGGAACAGCAGGTTTTGAAAAGTCTTGAGTGATCTGACAGCCCTTCCTGTAGTGATAGATGGTTGCTCCTTTGTACTTCTTGTTTGTTTCGGATGCCACAACGAAACTAAACCTTTTGCTGCTGTTCAGACCTTTGGCAATGCTGCAGAACTCCTCAGCTTTCTCTCTCAGGTTGGATCCCACTTCAGCTGAGAAGAACCAGTGATTTTTTGTTGGTGGAGTGAAGCAGCCGTGAGAACGCAGGTATTTGTACATCTGGTCCAGGTAGGAGTCGTCAGTTTCCACAGAGGTGAAAACAAAGCACAGGACATCATCTACATCCTGAGCAAGAACTGCTCTGTCGAACTCAGCCTCATCTTTAGTGATTTTTATCCCCTTCATTGCTTTCACACAGGACCTGATGACGTTGATTTCTCTCTCTGTATTATCCAACCACTTGTCTAAGTTCTCCAGGCTGAATGGTGACTTCTCCTGCTCGTCTAGGAGTTTCTCCAGTGAGCTCTCGTCGTCTTTACCCTCACGGATAGAAGGGAATGTCTCCATCATAGCCTGTCTGAGTTTTTTTCCACTATCTTGACAGAGGTCTTGGAAACGCCTCAACTTTTTGTGAATCTGTGGAAAACTCTGAACCACGTCTTCATCCAGGGAATCGTTGCATCTCATCTCCATTCTCAGCTTTCCTCAGTAACCCGACACAAATCTCTTTCTTCATCTCTTCAGCATTTGGCTCCAGTTTCTTCAGAGGTGTCAGCCACACTTTAACAGGAA
>VUQR01031354.1:0-12931 GCA_015108515.1 Hemichromis elongatus | reverse complement strand
TGTATATATATATATATATATATATATATATATATACACACATGTGTGTATATATATATATATATATATATATACATACATGTGTGTATATATATATATATATATATATATATACATATACACACACGTATATATATATATATACATATATACACACGTGTGTATACATATATATATATACACGTGCGTGTATACGTGTGTATACATATACACGTGCGTGTATACGTGTGTATATATATACACGTGCGTGTATACGTGTGTATATATATACACGTGCGTGTATACGTGTGTATGTGTGTATGTATATATGTGTGTGTGTATGTGTGTATGTATATATGTGTGTGTGTACGTGTGTATGTGTGTGTGTATATATGTGTGTGTGTACGTGTGTGTGTGTGTGTATGTATGTATATGTGTGTGTGTGTTTTAATGTGTTCCTTTACTACTTGTTTTTATGTTTTGTTTTTCTTTGTGTTTCTCATGCATCACATTGCTGTTCTCCAGACAAGTGCATTAATCTGCAGTTTGGTTCTCCTGTCAGTGATTACATGGGTACTTTTTTCTATCACCTCCATTGCCTTTCACCCAAAAAAGACAAAAGCCAGTAATGCTTCATCCATAACAAAAGTTCCTGTGCTGGGAGAATAAAAATAGCAAAGCATTGTACAGCTCTAAGGTGTAAAGATATGGGCATTACTTTCATTATTTTCTTTTTTCTTTCTTTTTTTGCACGAATGAACAAGAGCACAATGGTAAAATGCAAACTACAGTCAAGACTGTAACAAGTGCATAATACTGCTAACACAACTTTGGCTTTAGATAAAGGATACTAGTGAACTGAATTACCTCTAAATTTATCTAATTTGTTATGATATTTTGTCAGGTTTGTATTCATACTTACAAGCTAAAAGTAAGATCTATGTGCGGCCTCTCATCAGAATAGGATGAATTTGTGTTGGTATGCGGAACTACACCCTGTAGGTTTATGCTGTTAACTACTTGTTGTGTGACTGTGCATCTCAGGTCATTTTAATGTAGCGTAACAACGTTGTATACAGCTTTATTTTTAAGAAAAGGAGCAAATCATGTGTAATACATTACTGTTTTCAGTAACGATCCCAACACTGGTAATATGTAAAAATGCCTTTAATAAGACTTTGGTAGCATGCTACCAGAAGAGCATCAGTGCTCCCCCACTGGAGGTATGAGACTCCATTCACTGACACTTCTTCATTAGATGTTGTTAATGATAGTGATGCAGAAAGCTGTCTCACAGATTGCTTCTAAATATCCCACAGGTGTTAAAGTCAAATAGCTATGATAACTCTCGGAAATTATGTAAATATAATGTGTGAATAACATGAATATGTGAATGATACTAATTACCATGGATGGGACTATTGCCATTCAAGAAGACACAACTTCAGTCATGTCATAGGATACAAGGGATTGTACCATATATCTTTGTACTGACTTTTATTGACCATCTTTCTGTAAGAGGACAGATAGAGTCAAATGAGATAAAAGTGCCTAGAATCCGTGCTGTTGAACCAGCTGAAAAGTTTTTTTTCAACAATTTCACCTATTACCACTTCTTCACCTACGCTATGCAAAACCTTTACTCCAACAACGAAGCTGGGAAAGATCTGTGAACTCCTGACAACTCTGCATCAGGTTGACTGGGCACAGAGTCATTCTCGAATCAAAAAGAAAATACCGGGCTGTGACAGTTCCCCTTGAGTGAAAATGGACACTAAAATAGAAAAGTTGCTTCCAGTCAAATAATAAAACATGTCATTTTCAACAGCTTTCATCTTTTACAGACAGACAGCTTATCTTGAAATACATTGTTTACCAACATGGAAAAGAGGCTAACGACAGACATCTAATGCATCATCCTTTTCTGACTTTCATCCTTTCTGAGAAGACCAAGGGGCCTCAAGTTTCTTCTTACTCGTAGACTGCAGTCCTTTCTTAGTTTTAGGAGAAACTGCAGCTAGTATGAGCTTCCAGATGCTGCATAGAAAGCCCACGTGCAAGCTAAAAGCTAATTTCAGCCAAAAGTAAATGTTTGGATGCACCGTTGTTTTATGATTAGCTTACATCAGTCCACTACAACAATGATGAGGAAGTATAATTCATGTACCTGCTATCTTTTTATTTTAAATCTATTGTTGGATTTGTTTTTCTCTAATTTGACTGAATCAGAAATTGCTTCTTTTTAATTCAATTCAATTCAGTTTTATTTATACAGCACCAAATCACTCCAACAGTCAACTCAAGGCACTTTATATTGTAAGGTAGACCCTACAATAATACCGAGAAAAACCCAACAATCATATGACCTCCTATGAGCAAGCACTTTAGCGACAGTGGGAAGGAAAAACTCCCTTTTAACAGGAAGAAACCTCCACCCTCGGGGAGGGGCGGCCATGTGCCGCCACCGGTTGGGGTGAGAGAAGGAAGAGAGGATAAATAACATGCTGTGGAAGAGAGACAGAGATTAATACCAAGTATGATTCAATGCAGAACAAATTTTCTTCTCCATTTACCGACTTAAACACACTGAACTGAGAAAAATGTAGATTAGGTTTGACTATGAGAACATCAAGAGCAGTTTATTATTATTATTATTATTATTATGTTGCTCAAGGACATTTACACGTAGAGAAGAGGAAGGAAAAATCAGTTCTAAATTCATATCAAAAGCCATGATTACAAATTATTTAAGTATTAAAATAAAGGCGACAGAATGAGTATTATAAATTGTCAATATTAAAAGCTAAAAAGCTCTATATTTTACCTTATTTGTCATTTATTTTTCTCACATCATTTTATCTTCAGGTTGTTTTTTTCATTTTCAGAACTTAATGTTTTGTTCCTCCTTTGTTCATCTGGGCTGAAGATGCATTATGAAGGAGTCGTTCATCCAAGCAATGTACATCGATGATTCATCTTAACCTATTTTGCTGTACATTGCAACCACAAGCATGAAAAAGCAAATTCTTCAGTAGAACAGAAGTGATAGGAGGATGCCAAAGTGATTCAGTCAAATAAGTCACACCATAAATCATTTCCTCTACATAGCCCTATTTCCATTCAGTCGTTTTTCCTAGATGTTTTATCTTATACAATCATTTGTTACTTGTAGATGTCACTGTGCATTGTGGCAATCTAGGAAAATTTCCATCTTTTGTGCTACTCTATTAATGCACTCAGGAACAAATTCATCTTCAGCCTTCCCAACTCTAAGCTCATGTGGGGCCCAGAGCTGACCATGTTTGACCCTATCACAAGATACACTACCTTTGGGGTGGTCTACCCCAAGGTAGATGCATTTTTTTTTCTGCTCAGTTGCAGTATCCAGTTGAAATACATAATCATACTAAACGATTTTCAACAAGCCGTAATTTAGTAATTCCTCGAGTTAAAAGCAACTTTTTGAAAAACTCGCCTTATGCAATTAGGGAATTGGCTTCTATTTACAATTTTAAAAATCACTTAAAAGCCTATTTAGACGGCTTTTAATTGTTGTAATTAGTGTAAGAGGGCAATGTCATTTGTAGTGGAAATTTATGAATTTTGTCTCGATGTTATTGATATTTACATGTTCATATTCTCACAATTGTAAAACCTCACTGCAGATGTAAGAGCCAAATTATGTTGAAATTTTGCACTCATTTTATTTCATTTCATTGTATAATATTTTATTTGATTGTATTTGACGGTTTGGGCCCCAGGAAGAGCAACCACTGTTGTAGAAGGGTTCCTTATAAATAAACAAATAAACACGACACAAAAGCCAAACCTGGAACCTGGTCCCATAAAGTATATCAAGTCTTTGAATAAATAACCAGAACTGTAGGTTTTCTTTGTTTTTTCTTTTTTAATTTATTTAACCTGTGGATTCTCGGGTAACTGTTGGCAGTTAAACTCATCTCTGTACTGCCGTCCTCTGTCGAATCTCTGTGGTTTTGAGGCCCTGTTCATTAGTATTATTTTACTGATTGCTGGTAACTTCTAATTGTATTGTCTCAATTACTTATTCCAAAACTTTCCTGCTTCTGCAGCTTCATCTTAAAAGCTTTTACTGGTTCACCTGCGTTTTTGGCTCCTCGAACTGTAAGTATCCCTAAGACTAACCCAAGTCTGTCAGGACAGCTTTCTGAAAAATTCAGGGGATTAATAAAAGTTCTAACTTTGATGCATTTACTGTTTTTTCTGTTAAAAAATATTTTTTAATTGGACATTTATGGTTACATTTAATCAGTGGTAAAATAGATTTCATCATAGATTTCTGTCTGCGTTTTCTTATATATCTTGCTAAATAAAATAATGCTTCAAAATTGTCCTGAAATTATTAATATAAATATTATAATGTTATTATACTGTATTATATTATAGATGCAAATCCCATTGGAGTTTCATCCGGAAGGGCATCCTCCATAAAAATCTGCCAGATCAAACATGTCAAGCTACCCGCTGTGGCAACCCCATGTGAACAGGGGAGCAGCCAAAAGTAGCTTCTTCTATACACTGATTCTTTTTATCGAGTGACGTCTGCGTTCAAATGGGAACCTGACAGTACAAAGCGTCTAAGTGTGTAAAACGTCTGACTATAACTGGTGGCTTCACACCAGGCGAGGCTTTCACACATTTAATCAGCTAACAGGATGAGGTTTGTATAGGAGAATTGGCTTTTTCTCCTCAGATTAATGGAAAAATCACTCTATCAATAGACTTCATATTCATCTCGATAAGATGAGCCCTGAGGCGCCTTTTTTTTTTTTCTTCATCCGTCTGAATCATACATTTCAAGAAGGAAACTTTAAAAGAATACAGATTCTGAGAGGGTAATGAGTAAGTTTGTTCTAACCTATTTAGCCTATGGCGCATGACAGGAAATGGTGAGATCAGTTTAATCACGTGTCTTTGTCGTAAAAGGAAAAAAAGGAATTTGCAAGGACAGAAGGGTCGTCATTATGGCCGGGGTTTAAGCACACAACATGTGCGCTAAAATGCATCACAAAGTCAGTACTCTGTTTTCATCAAGTCCAAGGGTAAAAGCGCTGTGGTTCAGCACATTTGTGATAAATAACTGTCAGCATGACATAACCACAAATGCAGGTCTACTAGATTTCTTCTCAGACAGCCAGTTAAATCCACAGCATTGGCTGTGTGGCTCGTGGGCGATTCTGTTGCACAATCGGGAGCCATGAAGCACTCAAGTCTTCAATATGCACTCACAGGAACTCCCCTGTCAATCATATAGTAAGGCCACAGAGCCCATAAAAAGACAAAGCAAATAAACTACATGAATTATGCATGGGTATTGATGGCAATGATGTGGCAGTATGGTAACATATGACCTCCAACACAGTGTACAGGGGCTTGCATTACCTTTTATGTGTCCAAATCACTTACCTGTCAATCTAGGCTTTTTAGTTTTCCCACAATTCAGTGGCCTAACTATAAAGATATAAGCTGTTAGGTTTTGTAAAAGCTGACAGTGAAGCATCAAAACAAGTTGCTGATTAAAGGGAATTTAATATTAAACTGCAATTAAATAAAAAACAAACTTGTGCTCGTTCTCTGAATTTCACATCTTTTTTGTTTTATCTTCCCCGCGGCATCTTAAAATGTTTTATTAAATAAGCTGTTCCTTTTTATTGTGAGCTCAGTGTAATTAGATCAATTTTCAGTCATGTCGGGTCAGCTAATAGCTGAAGTCATGAGTTGAGTTTTGATGCGTAAAGTATTAAGGTGGAAAAACACCCAGCTAATTGTTTTCCTGTTTTTTTTTTTAATGTTTTCCATCATTAAATGTAATTAGGATTGGGATCATTAAGATAAAAATTGTCCAGAAAACCTCATTCAGCTTCACATGGGGGCTTTCTCATGGGTCTCAGATGAGTCACATGGACTTGTCTCATAACAGTGACGCAAGTGTATCAACTTCAAAAGCTTCACACATTCTCTGGACACACTGGTCTGCCCACAGCCGAGAGCGATGTATAACCAGAAGTAATTAAATGGTAAATATTTACAATTTTTGCAAAAGTTAGGAACCTGTGTCGAATGTGATTAAAATCAGAGTTTTATTTTAGTTTCGGAGTTTGCTTCCTTGATGTTTTTAAGTGAATAATATTAAACCACTAACATTTTGTAGACAGAGAATTATGAAAATGGAAATAAGAGAAATTACAGGACATGCTGAGTGGACAAGGTCTGAGTCAAGAAAAACATTTTGATGTGTCAGTTAGGAAGATTATTGTCTTTGGTCCCTGATTTCAAACTTGGTACAACAAAGTGATCAAAACATAAATGGCTTATTCTGATTGGCTAGGATTAGCATCGCTGTTGAAATGAGGGTGCTCAATCATTAGGATTAATTCAGTGAAAGAATTTATGTATTTTATTTCTATCCATATCACAAAATACTGTTTATGTGATTTATTTTGGTTATGGTAAGGATGTGGAAATCTGATATATGTCACATGAAAACACTCAAACCAGAATTCATGTGCTTGCCTCTAAAACTGGACAGAATTCCCTAATGAGCTGTTAAAGGTTTGTAGTCTCTTCTTCATGCTGAGCAGGTTAAAGCAGTTAGTTTTACAAAGGAAAAGCATCTTCTGTGAAGTGCACATACTAAATTCTACTTTTGCAAAGATTTTCTAAGAGTACATTCAGCAGAAAGTCACAATACAAAACGTACGGTTTTGTGGGTTATCGTCAACAGGAAGAGTGATGGGATAGTTCACGTTTCTTTTGTCTTTATAGCAGTCATTGTGGAAAATGCCGACTTGCTGCGTGTTATGTGCAGTTTCTTTCCGTTTTGTTTGAATGGGAAATCTCTCCTGATGTTGAAAACCTACACTTTTTTCTTGTAGATCTATTTTTCACCATTACTGATAAGTTTTTTGATTTTGCGGTGAGTGTTGTGTTCAGTCCGACTACTGCATTACTCTTTTGTTTGCACAAGGAATTTTTACAAGTGTAATTATGATTTTTTTGCATCATTCAGACTCCTTGGCAATTTGCAATCCTGCACAACAACCACAGAAATGTAAGAAGTAAACAGGAAAAACCTTCATTGTCATATTATAACCTTCTTGTGAGTTTTTATGTCTAAAACGTTTGCAAACAATGACTTGTTTCCACCAAGGTTTCTGTTAAAGAAGCTGTTAAATCCGGTGGCTTTCACACTATTTGTGTGGCACAGAAGAAACAGTGGGGTTGTGTAGTTGCTGCAGTGAGGCACAGTGGGTGACAGGAGAGCCTGACAGACACTGAGGACTCTATTTCCTATTTCCAGGCTGCACAGAAAGCAGTGAATCACAGCTGACCATGGTAAGACCCAGCAGAAGGTCAACTTTGGCTTGCAATACGCTGGGAGAAATCGTGCTCTCCAGTTCATTAGAAAACCTAAGTTGTCCTTTTAGCAGTTAAATCCCCGTGTGCTCACAACTTCACTAGTTCTTTTTGGGACCTCATCCATCCATCCATCCATCCATCCATCCATTTTTGTGGTCAATGTATTTTTCTTAATCGCTCATTCACTTCAGGGTAACAGGTGTGGTGTGTTGGTGATGGGGGTTTGGGGGCGTGGCATATGTCATAGTCCAAAAGGTCGAGTACACCCTGGAAAGGCGGCCACTCTAATACACAGGGCCAATTTTTATATTAGCCAAGTGCAAAATCCAAAGGACATATTTGGACCGGCTTTAACTCTAGAGTTTGATTTCGAGGAGATAATAGTTTAATCCAGCTAATCTTTGATTTAAACAGAACTGAATCTGTCCAGCTTCTAAGCACGGTACATCCGTGGGTATACACATGCCTGACAGGGCAAAGAATAAAACATCACTAGGTTTGTAGGTGAGGTTTTCAGGCTTCATGGTAAAGTCCAAAGTTCTTCAAGTCCAAAACAATAAAATGTGGTCATGTCAAATTTTCCTTTTATAATTTAAATCAGATTAATAATTTCATGGGAAAATCTCTGAAGTGTCCTCAAACAAAACAGGCCAAGATTCCTGCTATATCTAACTATGACCTTTGACCTAACTCCAACCTGAAGCTGTATTATATATATATAATTTTTTTTTTCATTTTCAGAAGAAACGCGGTCGGTGCGGAAGATAATATGGAAAGTTCATCAGTGCTGAAGTGCACACAGCAGTTCTGATCAATCCCACCTCTATCTTGTATACAACTACCACGCCATTACTGCCACTCTTTGTTTCTCCAAGAGTCGGGTATGAAGTGGATTCATCTTTCCTTTTATATCTCGGTTCTACAGACTGAGTGCCACATCATAACGCCGCTGCTCTGCCATCTTCCATCATCACTGATGAAAAAGGTGGGAGATTGCAGTACTCGGTACCACCTGGGCCCCCATTGTCTTTAAGTGGTTTTAGAGCCACTTACACTGAGCTTTCAAAGAAACATCACTCTGGCAGAAAAGGAAGGACAGCAGCCCTGCTATAGCTGCCCTCAAACTCAGCTGATGTTTTCAGTTGATGTACTGTATGCCGCTTCAAAGCTGCACAGCAAACAGGTCACAGATATAGTTGCTGTGGTCTTGTTGGAAAAACAGTACGAAGTCAACACTGTTACTATTCTGAGCTCTGTAGTTCGATAAAATGGCAGCTACGCCATCCTGGAACCCTGGCCTGGCAAAGCCAGCTCTGTTAGTACTTGTTTTCACATTAAAGTGCTGATGTTGACCAGCCTGCAAAGAGCTCTGACCTTCAGTCCAACCAACCGCCTTGGAATGTAGCAAGTTTGTATCGCCGTGCTCCAAAATAGAAATTGAAAGCCTTTCACTGAAGATTAGAGACTGTTACTGCACTATAGGGTGAGGTGGGTGTTACTGCATTTTTACTTGCTATTAGAATAATATATCTATATATATAAACTCAAAAAGTTAAGGGAACACTGTTTAATCATTGTACAGCATAAAATCAGTTAAACTTGTGGTCTTTTTACCTGGTGATTTTAGTAGCAAAGGGGGTTGTTAGACAGTTTCAGCTGCTTTAGTGCTATTGAAATCAACAACAGGTGCACTAGAGGAACAACAATGAGACAATCCTCCAAACCAGCAATGGTTATAAAGATGGAGGACACTGACACTGTTCCTTCCTTGTCTTTTCTGACTGTTTTTCCATAGTTTGGCAATTTTCTAGGGTCAGTGTCACTGCTGGCAGCATGAGGTGATATCTGGACCCCACAGAGGTTGCACAACTTGGCTACAATTATTGTCAGGTGGAGGTTTTAGTGCTTCACCTCAGGTGATGAAAGAGTTTCATGTCAAGGCTCTTTGCATCCCAAGCAATGAAACGATTTAATCTTTAGTTGTTTTTCTGTATGGTAGCTATCTTCACTTACAACAATTAATCATCTACCTGCCTCTACAAGGGCCCTACTGTTTGTGTGTTTGCACACCGTGAGTAACAGATGTCCCTCGATCTGTGCAACAATATCCACATTCTTGTGATGAGTTAACTTTGTCTACAGTAGCAATAATTGAAGTTTAGCTTTGTGTGCCTACAAAAGCATACAGCATGAGAGCATATTCATCCTTAAAGTGATCACATGCTTCCATCTAGTGGACTAGAGCAGAATTCCCTTATTTTTACACCTCTACTCCTGTTAATCATAACCAGGCACAATCTCAGCTACGGTTAGCTTTTAGCACAGTGAATGATTTAAACCTAAGTTTTAAATTCTAGTGACAAAATAAGATTCAAATTGTAACTATAGTTACTAATCACAACTTTACAGAGTTCTAAAATGTAGTTTGAATAAATACTTCTCCCCTTCTCACTTTTGCGCTTTACATTCAGCTGGTCTCGCTACACAAACAGTTATTTTAACAGCTTTAGATACAGTCACATCATCCTGCAGATGCTGTGTGTGACCCTGTTTGACCTGTGATATATGTGATGTCTTAAGTCTTCGTTTCAAAGTTTTAAATTGAGATGTTTCTGCACTTCATTCTGTATTCGTTGGACATGTGTGCATTGTGTCTCTCAGTGTGTTGCTCTGTAGCTTTTGCTGTCTGGATTTGCCAGAACACACACAAAACTCTAAAGTCCAATGATGATAATAACAATAATAATAAACCTGCTGCTAATCCATTGACAGATTCTAAAGAATCTGTCCTTTCTCAGATTACAGGCTTTTCTGCACATTTTTTTAGTACAAGCTTATATGTGAACTGTATCCTCATTATCTGAGCAAACCTGAGATAACGTTCTTATGTATGACTCATAAATTAGATTCTAGCTTGGTTCAAGTATCTATTTCCTCTCTCAGCTCATGTGCCTGAGCTCTCATGTGTATTTATGACACATATGAACTACCACAAAGTGTAAACCAAACACACTTATGTCAGATATATGGACCACTTAAACACTGCTGAGATGCAAGGCTGCAGTTTGGCTTGGCCGCTACACAGCAGGAGTGGTCTTCCCCCCCGTCAGCTTCCACGTGGTGAGGGCATCCATCTCTGTGGAGGCAGCCTCATAAATACTTTCTCTATGGTCCAATTTCCATGGCTGCAAAAATTGAGGTTTTCATATCCTGGATAGCTTCTGATTTCATTGTTCTTCGACGTATTTCTCACTAACTGGATGTGACGCCCTTGAAAGACTGCACACAGTAAAGCTCTTGTCACTGACTTATGAGCTTGTGGATTATAAAATTTTAAAGGTTTCTGTAAATGTGCTAAAAATGTTTTTCTTTTCTTATAATTACGTGAAAACTTATCGGTGATCAATTCCTGACACCATTATTCATTAGATTAATATGCAATCTATTATGTTAATGGGAAGGATGACGAGTAAGTCATAAACAGCAGGCATGTATTGCTTAGGGGTCAAAAACTGCAGTAGTGCTAATGGTTGGTTGTGTCTAATGTTTTGGCTCCAATAATACTAGATTTTCCAAATGTTGGACACAAAATATATCCAAACTTATTATCCTAATGGCTCAAAAAGCCAATTAATTTCCATGGACTCATTTTAAAATGCCCAGCCAAACAGTGTTGGACATGTTTTCAGCCTGGTACAAAAAATGATTTGGCCTTTTGGATGGTTTCTCCCTTTTAACATTTGATGCTGTTATGGATGACTGGTAACTGTAGGCAGTCACTGTTTTTGAGGCATCACCTCCACTAATTCCAGTCTCTGTACTGGACTTTTCCCCCTATTTTGTCATGTTGGAGCCTTTTTAATGGGATTTTCTGCCAAATAATGTGGCCTGCTGTATAAAAAAGACAGTACAATAGGTGTGTTTGTGTTATTTCAGACTGTCAGCACTTATCAGCAGAAATATATGTTTATGCATTGTACTCATACAGTTTATGAATGCACCTTGCTAACCAACCCTACTAGCCTTAGCCAGTTACAGAAATCCAGAACCAGAACGCTTCTCTTCATTGGCTCTAAATCCAGAATCAAATATAAAATCCTCCTTACATCTTGAATAATCAGGCCTCATCTTCACTGACTTGTGGTTCCTAGAATCTATAAAAGAGAACGGGATACCCTTCTTCTGTGGAACCAGCTACCAGTTTGGATTCAGGAGACAGATACCCTCTATACTTTTAAGATTAGGCTTTAAACTTTCCGTTTTGATACAGTTAGGCCAAGATCAGGTGACCCTGGAGTCTCCCCTAGTTCTGCTGCAATAGTTCTAGCCTGCCGGGGGGTTCTCCTGATGCACTGAGTGCTTCTGCTTTTAGAGTCCAGAGGTAGAGCAGGTCAGCGCCTGATCGGAAGGTTGGTGGTACAATCCCTGGCTCCCCCATTTTGCATGCCAAATATCCTTGGACAAGATATTATCCCCGACTTGCTCTTGTCAGGTCCCAACCAATGACTGTAAAATCATGGAAAACGCGACAGCTCCCCGAAAATTAAGCCAAAACATTTCTATCACCCCCTAGTGTCTTGCTGCAATATAGGTCATAAACTCAGCCTCCTCCATGTTAGCGGATAGGACTTGGGTGGCGCCAACATTCGGGAATGTTTGTGGCAACATTCTGAAATGTTCAAATTCGGATTATTTAATGTTCGCGTTGAATACAAAATACAATACAAGCATGCCAATAGTTTATAACATCTGAATATTGTGATGATTGAATCTTTATTTTGAACATGTTGAAAAAGTAAAACAACAGAGTAAAAAAGACAAACAAACAAAGCAAAACAAAAGGAAAACGAGCAACCACAACTACAAATAACTTGCATGTTCAAAAAGGAGCAGGAAGAAGCTTATTTAATCCCACCCCCTTTCTACTATCTAGTAATCAATAGACTACAGAAATACCTCCTTATAATTACATTATAAGTTATGTGTATTTTTTTATTTATTAATTTAATGCATATCTATCTTTCTATCTATCTATCATACATATATATATATATACATATACACACATGTTCAGTACCCCCAGTAACACCTCAAAGGATACAAAACCTATAGATATATATAATACCCATACCAACATACCCGTGCACCCCCACACACATTAAAGTATTGGACAAGAACACCCTATCAAATCTCTACCTCCTCCCTGTATCCTGCAAAAACTATATCCTTAAAGCCACTGACTCATGTTTGGACATTGCGTCATATCTTTACTGAGTCTGTTCCACAGCTTCACTCCACACACACAGATGCAAAAACTTTTTAATGTTGTACAGATACAAAAATGTTTTAAATTTAATTCCCCCCGTCAAATTGTATCCCCGTTCCCTTTTAGAAGACAATTTTAGAATATTGTCAGGGAGTAGGTTGTTTATTGCTTTATACATCATTTGTGCCGTGAGAAAATGAACCAGATCTGTGAATTTTAGAACTTTTGATTTTAAGAATAGTGGATTTGTGTGATCTCTGTAACCAGTTTTATGGATTATCCTCATGG
>VUQR01031351.1:0-13427 GCA_015108515.1 Hemichromis elongatus | reverse complement strand
TTGGGTTGAGCATTAACAGCAACCGTGAATGTTAATAAAGATGCTGAGAAGCATGAATGTGTCACCGGGTCTGCCGTGGTATGTTACAGTGTTATTTGTATAAACATTAAATAACAGTTTGAAAAAATCTTCATTATATTTACAAACAGGTAAAGAAATAAAAAATGTATTCATGTTTTAAAAGTTCAAACCACAAAGACTTTAAATTTATGATCAAGAAAATCAATATTCTTCAGATTTCAGAAACTGGAACCAGATATTCTTTCATATTTTTTTTACATATTTTTTTGATGTAAGGTATATTAATGTAACTATGTTTCAAATCAGTGCCATATTATTTTCAGGCATCAGTGGACCACTGACCTTCTCAGCTTCTAAAATGAAAAGCCTTATTTGGAAATCTACTGAATGAGTCAAGTTGTATATAGTGCTTTGGCTGTTAAGGTACAGCAGAAAAGTGCTCTATAACAGCCAAGCTATTTGCATTTAATGGTCAGGGAAAGAGTCTACTTGACTTTAATAAACTCTGCAGTGATTCCATAATACATTAGACCAAGTCCAGCGTAGAGCGGCTGAGTGAATGTGGTCTGGACTCTGTGGAGGAGAGTCATGGTTTCAGAGACGCTGTAGAAAGACAGAATACCTGCTCTGTGATCCAGGTACACTCCTACTCTGGAGGACGGAGGACCTGAGATGACAGTTTGGACTTTGTTTTAAAAAAATTATAACGCTGTTTGTAAAAACAACACCCAAGATTTGTCATTGTTTCCAGATACATACTCAATGAGGCTCCCTGCTCTGCTGATATTCTGGTATGCAACTGCTACACAAAATCTCCCCCTCTCCACTCCATTTGCCAGGACCTGATAAAAATCAGTGAATCTGTCTGGATGATCAGAATAAGACTGCTGTTGTTTCATTACTGTTTGCCTTAGATCAGGGGTGGGCAACTCTGGGCCTCAAGGGCCGCAGTCCTGCAGGTTTTAGATGTGTCCTTGATCCAACACAGCTGATTCAAATGGCTAAATTTCCACCTCATCATGTCTTGAAGTTCTCCAGAGGCCTGGTAATGAACTAATCATTTGATTCAGGTTTGTTGACCCAGGGTGATATCAAAAACCTGCAGGCTTGAAGCCTGGAGTTGCTCACCCCTGCCTTAGATAATAACAGTAATGTGTATTTCCTGTTTTGGGCCCCAATGTAATTAAGTGTGAATATTCTAAGAATCCACTTCTGGTCAAGACATTTTTAACTAATGCAGACCTCAGTGTAAAGTTCTTCCTTCCTTCCCTCTTCATCCCAGAAATCTTTAATACAGTTCATGCAGTAACTGTGTCCAAAAGGAACAGTCACCAGATCTTTCTATAGACCATAAGTGTTTAAACAAGAGAATTCTTCTCAGTCTAGCAGAAGATGCCTTCCTGTGCCATCTCTCCCCATGAAATTTATCAGTCAGACCCTGGAGGACTTGTATATGCAGAAAGTATAATTCAAGCTCCAAAGAATATCAGATCAGTTTCCATAAAATATCCATCTGTCAGAAAGTTGCCTTCTACCAAGTTCTGGTGGGTGTATTCCACCCAACAGGATTTCACAGTTAGCCAAGTAACTTCATTAAAAAAAATGTCATCGTGCCCTTCCTACCACACCAAAACAATTCAATTAAATTTATATTGCACAAAACAGCAGTCTACTCAAAATGCTTTATATTGTCATGTAAAAACCTTGCAATAATACAGAGAAAACCCCAACAATCAGACTCTTTATCAAGCACTTGGTAATGGTGGAAAGGAAAAACTCCCTTTTGACAGTAAGAAACCTTGGGCAGAACCGGGTTCTGGGAGTGGCAGCCAATTGCAACTAGCATTTGGGGCTAATGGAAGGAAGCCAGAACAAAAAACTGTGGTAGAGAACCAGAGATTAACAACTAATGAATAAATGGAGACTGGTTCATATACGCATAGTACGTGAAGAGAGTGAGTGAAGAAGAAACACTTCATCATGGGTCCCCAGTAGCCTAGAGGTCTTGCAACTAAGGGAGGATTCAGGGTCACCTCATCCAGCATTAAATACATGCTTCATCAAAAAACAAAAAAAAAATCAGAGGATGTCTGTCTCTTAAATCTAAATAAGTACCAGTACACTTTTTCTTACATCCTCTCACTCTCAAATATTGTGTTAAAAAATCTGATCAAAAAATCCACTGCTTTCTCACCTAAAAATCTCCATTCCTTCACAGATGTGTTGTCTTTCAGCTTTCTGATCCTCCTATGTCTTAATGATAGAGCTGTGATACTGAGGAGTCTGTAAACTTACACAGTCTGTATTTGCTCCCGCCTTTATTTCCTAGCTTCAGTCAGCTGAAACTTTATTAATATAACAGGATATTTACAGTCTTACCAACAAAAGACAACTAAAGCAGAGCACTCTTTTATGCTGCTTTCATAGAGTTTATATTAAAAATTACACCTTAGGGAAAAAAATACTCAAAAAGTTTGAGTAAAATCTTTATTTGAACCTTTATTTAATTGAATTCAATTTTATTTATACAGCGCAAAATCACAACAACACATAGAAGAACACATAACCAACACTAATAAATAACAGTGCTAAAGAATGAACCAACAGGCCAGGAGCATGCAGGTCGACCTTTATGAAATGTAAGCTCAGAGTTAACCTAATACAATTATAGGAATATGGTAAAGGGTTGAATAAACAATGCAGAGAGTTCCTCACTATTCTGTACAGAAAATACTGACTTAAAAATGGATGATCTTTTCATTCAAGTATTGGAGTGATTTAATTTCTGCTCAGTGTGAGCGCTACCACCAACACACAGCTGTCCCACATTTTGGAAGCCCGAAAGTTTAACAGATGTGAATTCTCATGTGCTTCTTTAAGCTGGTGCTCTGAATGAATATTTTCCCTCAAATGTTGCAACCATGCGGTTTATCACCTGTGTGAATTCTTACATGACGGGCCATATCCGATTTTTGACTGAATCTTTTCCCACACGTGCTACAAGGATATGGTTTCTCACCTGTGTGACATCTCATGTGTTTTATTACTCCGGAGATGTCAGAAAATCTTTTCCCACAGATACTACAACAATGTGGCTTGTCACCTGTGTGAATTCTTATATGTGTTCTCAATGATGATTTCTCAGTAAATTGTTTTTCACAAGTGCTACAGGAATACGGCTTCTCACCGGTGTGAACTCTCATATGAGTTTTCAATGTTGAGTTCAGATTGAATTCTCTCCCACAAGTGCTACATGAATACGGCTTCTCGCCTGTGTGTGTTCTTACGTGACGTTCCAAATCTGATTTCTGAATGAATCTTTTCCCACAGGTAATACAAGGATACGGCCTCTCACCGGTGTGAAGTCTCATGTGGGTTTTCAATGTTGAGTTTAGACTGAAACTCTTCCCACACGTGCTGCAAGAATACGGTTTCTCACCTGTGTGAATTCGTAGATGTGTTGTCAGGTGGGTTTTTTTGCAAAAAGTTTTTCCACAGGTGTCACATTTTAAAGACTTTTTTATTGTGACAGTTTTACTCTGATTTTCTGACACAGCAGTGTTGCTTACTCTCTTATTGTAACTTCTCTTTCTGTGATGTCTCCTCTTCTTTAGCTCTGCATTCGTAGTAGATACTGAGTCCACATGCTGGCTTTCTTCCTGATCTAGTCTCTCTGCTTCAGGAGAGCTCTGAGAAAGGAACTGCTCACTGTTTGGTTCTGGTTCACCCTGGTCACTTTTCTCATAAGTAGGAGACACCGTGAATGAAGTATAAGTCTCCTGCTTCAGCCCAAGCAGCTCTCCCTCCTTACTGGTGCAGAGTCCCTCCTGTTCCTCTTTAATCTGGGGAGGATCAGGGTCTTCCTGGTCCAGACCGGAGTTCCTCTCCTGCTGCTCATCCAGACCATCCTCCTCCTCACAGTCGTTTTGTCGTGGTAGGTCTTGAGAAAGAAATAAGTATAAGGAAAAGGTCACTACTGTGTTAATACAAAACTATTTTAGTATTCACATTTTAATATAAATGTGAATTACTGTAAATACAGACAGCAACAGATATGTGATTTTTTTGAAGATTTATCACAGTTAATTGTTGTATTATCAGAAACAGACTGGATGTAATTTCCAATTTGACCTCATTCAATTGCAGATTGATATCAGACTGACTCAGGCTTATGGCAGAATTTACTGGAGGTTTTAGTGACAGTCTTGGTGTACTTCACAATGTCATTTTGCAGAACAAAATTGAGTAAGTGTTGCCTTATTGAATAAAACAAGCTGACAAAGTTAAACTCCACAATTGGCAGTTGAAAAAAGATTACAAATCACAATATACTGAGTAAAATTAGTATATTGCAAAATGCTAAAACAACAACAACACACATATCCTCCAACCACGTACACACACATTTATTGTTTTCAAATTCTATTGCTATTATTATCTATTGCTTCACACCTCAAATCTTTTGTAAACAATTAGACAAATAAAAGTAAAGTGCAATAAATTACAGGTAGCAATAAAATAAACTATCTCTTGTCCACACCTATTTATTATTTTGGAAATTTTGCGTTTGGGCCTTTTGTCCACACGTAAACTGTTTTTTGAATTACCAAAACCAGAGATTTTTTAAAACTCCTGCAGGGAGTTTTTGCGGGGTTTTTTTGTTTTTTTTTGCGAAAACTGAGATGTAGTCCTTTAGTATAGGCATCAGAGTGAACTTGAGACGTGGCTTCTACATTCAACACACATGCTCTCACAACCCAAATTCCGACGCTAACGTCGTATTTAGTTTTAAATAAATTTAATTTTTTAAAGTTTAATTTATGCATGCTGTATGCATTTTGACCATTTTTAAGTTGTGAGTCTACACCAGCCATATTTCAGCACGCTGTGACTTATGATTATGAATCACTCAGATTAATGTAAAATTTTCAGTTAATAGAGCCAGATACAAAATCCAAAATTCCGTGTTTAGTTATTAACATTTGAAATGTTGAAGGCACTTGAAAAGTAACACAAAATTAGCTGCCTTTCCAGAAAAACTTTTTAGAAGTACAAAACCCTGTTTACCCTTTCTCTCCCAGGCTTCAAAACTTCTGAATGGCCAACATTTCTACACAGTTAGGATTTGGCATGTTCTTGACAGCGTTTGCCTTTGTTTTTTTGCATTTACATGGGGACAGAAATATTTTTTCAAACTGCACGTGTGGACGGGATTTTTTTTTTTTTTTTAAACAGAAATATCAGTTTTCAAAAATACCTGCGCATGTGTGGATGTAACAGAAAAACAAACCATTTATATGGTGTAATTATTTTATGTGTATTTTTTTTTCTCCGTGTAATAATATTCAGCATTGTTATCAATAAATTATTCAAAAAAATGCATCTCTGCAAAATGGGCTTAAAAACATATGTGTGAGAGCCCCGTCAAAAATCTGTCCATTATGCTAGCAGTGTCCAAGCATTCTTTTTTAAATTCATACTGTGCTCCACTGCAATGCATAAAGGGGGCGCTTCCCACTTTGGGAACCACTGCATTAGTCAATGATGTTAGCATTTGCTAGTAAGCAACAGTTAGCTCATGCGGTCCATGAGGTCAGCAGTATTTCACCCACACTATATACACTGCAGGTAGAGCACCGTTTTCCCCTCCTAAGTCACCTGATGGCTTGCCAGAATCTCTTCGAGCAGTCCGAAAGTCTTTTTCCATGGCCTCTCCAAATTCCTACCACACCTGATTATTTGGTTCAGCCACTGGCTGAGCTGTGTTCCGCTTTGGCCCTTAGGAAGCAGTTGAAAGTCCCAGAGGCTAACCAACCCTGATAGGACTGCTTTTTTTTACCCTGGTGGCTCCCTTCACCTCTAGTGTCCACCATTTGGTCCAAGGGTTACCACCACAACAGGCACCAACTACATTGCAGCTGCAGCTCAGTGCAGGGGCTTCAGCGATACTGACCATGGTCCATTTGCACTCAATGTCCAAATGGCGTGTCCTAGTGCCATGTGCACTTATGGACAGCCTTATTCTCGAACATGGTGCTCGTTATGGAAAAACCTCTGGTTTGCACAGAAGTCCAATAACAAAACACAGCTCGGGTTCAGATCCAGGAGGCCATTCCTCCCAGTCAAGCCCCTCCAAGTCTCACTGTTGTTGCCCGCATGAGTGTTGAAATCTCCCAGTAGGACAACTGAGTCCCTATGTGAACTCCCTCAAACACTCGACCCAGGAACTCCAAGAAGACTGAATATATGAAACCATCATTCAGTGCATAAGCACAGACGACGGCGCAGGGAACAAACCCTCTACTCCGCTGGGAAAAAAAACTCAATGTACAGGCAGCAAGCAGAGAGGATACTAGGATACCTACCCCAGCTCACTGCCTCTCACTAAGGGCAACACCAGACTGAGACAGAGTCCAGCCCCTCTCCAGGAAACTAGTTCCACAGCCAAAGCAATGCGATGAGGTGAGCCTGACTATATCTAGGCGATATCTCTCAACCTAACATACTTATTCAGACTTCTTTCCCACTAGACAGGTGACATTCTATGTCCCAATTACTAGTTTTAGTAGTCGCGGATAGGCCCGCCAGGGCCTCCACTAATGGCCACCGTCCAACTCACACGCCACCCAATCCCTACAGTGCCTCCTGCGAGTGGTGGGCCTACCGAAGGATGCACCCATGTCCCTTTTTCGGGCTGTGCCCGGCCAGGCCCCATTGACTAAAGACCGGCAACCGCTCACCCTCTCCGGGCCTAGCTGTTCTACTCATAGGGGTCTTTGGAATCTGGTCCTTTACTCAGGGCTAGTTTCCCCTGGGTGACCCTACCAGGGGACAAAAGCCCCCAGTCAACATAGCCCCATAGGCATTCGATCCTTATACAATTGTTGCAGGAGCTTGGTCCGCATAGCCAGCAACAAGTCGGACTTGCTTCTAGTGGGTGATGGACTCTACCAGTGCCGCCAAGTGGCGGAAGGCTTTCACCTTAGTGGAGTGCCATGGTTGCTTTTCACAGATGTGGAGGAGCAGCGGCTCTTCTCTGAATGGTGAAGAGAGAGTTGAGTGTAAAAGCGAAGCTCTCAATTTACCAGTCGATCTACATACCTATCATACGTCCCTATCCTACGTCCCTATCACCTATGATTATGAGCTGTGGCATGCGAGTTATGACTGAAAGAACAAGTTTGCGGACACAAAATGGCGAAATCAGTGAAAATAGGCTTCCTCCAAAGGGTGGCTAGCTTCTTCCTTAGATAGGGTGAGGAGTTCAGCTGACTGGGAAGGGCTCAGAGTAGAGCCGCTGCTCCTCCACATCGAAAGGTTGAGTTGGTTTAGGCATCTGACAGGGATGCCTCCTGGGTTAGGTGTTCTGGGCATGTCCCACCAGGAGGAGGCCCCGGGACAGACCCAGGGCATGCTAGAGAGATTATATCTTACCGCTGGCCTAGTAATGCCTTGGTGTTTGCCTGGACAAGCTAGAGGAGGTGGCTGGGGAGAGGGAGGGCTGGGCTTCTCTGTTTAGACTGCTGCCCCACCAACCAGGCCCCAGAAAAGCGGAAGACGGTGGATGAATGGATCTGAAAGTAAATCTAACTTTGAGCCATGTTTAGGATCATACATTACTTATATTCATTGTTATTAAATCCATCACAGTTTTACATACCTATTCTTTGCAACTTTATCACAGGTTTCCAGATGGTTTCCAGCAACCTGAGCCGCTCTTCCCCAGCCCAGATGATAATGTCTTCAGCCTCCTGCTTCAGCCCAAGCTGCTCTCCCTCCTGACTGCTGCAGAGTTCCTCCTGTTCCTTTTTAATCTGTGGAGGCTCTGGGTCCTCCTGGTCCAGACGGGAGTTCCTCTCCCGCTGCTCATCCAGACCCTCCTCCTCCTCACAGTCATTTTGTTGTGGGAGGTCTTGAGGAACAAATAAGGAGAAGGAAAAGGACACTACTGTGGTTATACAAAACAATTTTACAAAGGCATGTATTCAAACCTGAAAAAAGTTTTAGGTTTTAGGGAGACGCAACCTCAGACTGCAGCATGACTGGTGCCACAGTAAGGTGTTGATCATGTTAAATAAAATATATGAATTTAGTAATCAATTCACGTTTACCATAAGTCTATAGACTATTAAGAGCTATTAAAAACACAGACAAACAGAAGACATTACAAACTTTAACCAAACCTATTATTAGACAGCACTACTGTAAAAGTAATATTATTGTGTGTACACAACCTTATATCTTTGCAGTTTTCTTTCGCTAAATTGCTTAATTCAAAGCTTCAAACTCTTTATACGTTTTTTTCAGAAATGTCAGTGAAGAAAATGAATGGAAAATCATTTTCTGCATTTAAAGTGAGTCCTTAAAAAAAGACTCTACAAGTCATCTCTTACTGTCATTTTTACTTTTGTCAGCTTATGTTAAGAAAGCCTTTCTATTGAAACTATCATTTGCATTATTAAACAAAGACATGAGTTGTATCGCGGCTCACTTGAATGACTCTCAGACATTTTTTTTGTTTTCCTTAAGTGGACTGTACTTATATAGTGCTTTTCTCGAACAGGCATCATTCACTCATACACACAGATTAACTTCTAAACCTAAACACTTCCTGAAATTCACACACTCACACTACAATGGATCCATCAGGGACAGCCCAGGATTCAGCACCATGCAATGATACCACATGTAGACTAGGGGAGCCTGGAATCAAACCACAAACCTTCCAGCTAGGAGACGACAAGCTCTACAGGTGAAACCACAGTGAAACCAGAATATTCACTGCTTACTGCAGACAGCTTATTTTACAAGCACACAAAAACAAAACAAGCAAAAGTCTTCTTCAATTGGCCTATTAGGAAGAAAGGAGCTACTTCAACAACCTCCAACAAAGGAAAACATCATGTGATTCATATGCATCATATGCTTTCTTATATAGCACAGTGTAATTGCTGACCCTCTTTAAGCTTCTCCATCAATGCTCTCAAATCAAACACTGCAGTAGAGCCCTTCTTTATCTCAGCATGTAGCCAAACTGCTGCTCATTGATCATCACCTCTCACCTTTACCCAGCTTCCGCAGCTCTTTCCCAGTTGAATGGTATTGATCATCAGTTTATCCCTCTGTGGTACTTAGTCCTTACTATTCCTCTGCACTTCCCGATTCACTAACTGTGCTCCATCTGTTCTTCCTCTGTCATTCTCAAGTTTTACAGAAAAAAACCCCTAATAATAATGATGACAGAGTGGTGAGTTGCTCCTCAAAGAACAACAGTCCTTGTTTAAATGGTTCCTCAAAGCATTTTTTAATATTCTCATCACGCTCTTTATTTCAATCTCTATCCTGACACACCCTAACTTGTTGCACACCCTTTCCAGCTCAGTCTCTCTGCCTAACCATTTGATAAAATGCCCTTTCTTCGCTAGCTTTTGCTGCAGAGGTAAGGGCGTTAATTACAGCAGTTTTTGTAATGTGGACAGCTTTTATTCTGATGCTCTGGTCTGTCACTGTGTGTGTTCACTTTGAGGCTCTCATAGAGAATAAATGGAATAAACAGTGTGTACGCTAATCTTCATCAGTGTTAGTCAGCAGACAGTTTTCACACTGTCTCATTAAGAGTGTGTGTGCTCTTCCTGAACTATCAACGTTTGCTCCTCTGAATTCATCACCATGGTAACAGCTTCCTGCTCTCAGCTAACACCAGCTTAGAGAAATCCTGGAGATTAAGATAAACTTTTAGATTTATCACTAATCAACCAAATACTGAAGAATCTGAGCTTGAACAGCACAGAGTTAAAAACATGTCCATACCTGTGATGTGTGAGTTTTTGTCGGGTTCACGGCTGATATACAGCAGTCTGTGCTGACGGTTGATATCCTCCTCATACTGGACCATATTTTCTTGACGCTCTGATCAGTACCTGCGTGATTAGTCTGTCTGTTGGTCCATATTCATCACACAGCAGCTATGTTTCTGGAGTCATATTTAGCTCCTCCCTATACTCCCCTGCTCTGCTGTCATTTGCTGTCGGGAGGCCAAGTGACTCAGTAAACGCATGCAGATTTGTTGAACTATAAGAGCTGTGTCATCTCCGGTGGACCTTTATTTATTTATTTATTTATTTATCTTTCATGGTTCCTCTTCTTTCTATAAATGAAGCCAAGTATTTTTCTCTCATCTCGTTGTCAGCGGGATAACCGTACATGTACTCTTATTTAAAATTTGTCTTACATTCCTACTTATATCCTAGATTATTTTTATACAGTCCAATGATGTACACTAACTGGTGCGTGTGTTCTGAATGCCAGCAAAGTGCCTATTCTATTCTATTCTATTCTATTCTATTCTATTCTATTCTATTCTATTCTATTCTATATTGAGTGAGTGGAGCACAGAACACAACAGTAGAGACTGTATACAAGGATAAAAAAACTGTGACATTTGTTGTTCCCAGTTTATTAGAGATTTACATTGTGATCACTAATTACAAGGTAAAACGTAAAACCTATATGAATCACGTTTTTATGTGTGGGAAAATAAGTAATGTAGTAAACTTGGAGTATATAATAGAGAATAAAATCTAAGGTTTGGTGAGGAATATTTTAAAATTAAGATAATTTCTTTTCTTTTTTTTAATATAACTGTAAATGTTAAGCTCTGACTGATATGATGTGACTGAAAGATGAGTAGTCCCATAGAGCTACTGTCTATATATTTGTATGGTGCAAGACCACATTCTGCAGAGAAATAACAGGCTATCAATGTCAATGTTTAAACAGCCATAGAGGACAAATTACAGCAGATAACAGGCTTGTATAATATTATTTTTCTGTGTTATCACTGTGATGGAGGATCTGGTGCATGATGGAAAATCTCAGAGCAGAGGCTGAGTGTCAAATATAGAAAATAAGCTACAATAAAAAATTCAGTTTATGTAGTTTTAATATACTGAACTTTCCCGACGTTCGTCAAATGGGAATAAACCAACCAAACCAGCACTCTCAACCTGTTAAAGCCAATTTTACTTGCAAACTGATCTCTTCATATGTCTCTTTCAGTGCAAATAAAGGGACTAAAGGAATAAAAGGAGTATGTTCTGCGTATTTTTCTGAAGCATGAGAATCCTTTCCAACAAGTATTTCCAACTGTCTGTCACCTCTCTGCACTTTATTCATGTCTGTGTTTGTCCACCAGGGGTCTCCCTCGGCTTATTTTATCAATGTGCTTAGTTTGACTTCACATATGAAGTCAAATTGAGTTCAACACGAATTTCTAACAGAAATTAAAATGAAAAAAATTAAAACCAAAACATTTGGAGCATGCTGTGAGAAGTGAAGAGTAAAAAATTCAGGAATTACTTTTTACTGTCTGATTAGAGTTTTACTTTGTTCGTGTTAAACCATGTAATAAGAGTCACTATATTTTTTTTAATTGTAAAAATTATAATTACAATTTTAAAATTATACATATATATTGTTTTGGTGCAGTTCTTTTTTTGTTAAAATGTGAGTCAAATATAAATGAATGAATAAATACAAAATATGTTCTCTCTATCTCACAGTGTTTTGTATTTATTTCTGTAGTGTGTAATCATTGCTAAGTTGTGTTTGCACATTTGCTGGTTTTGTGTGGTTTGTGACAGTAGTGATTGATTTTGAATAAAGGTATAATAGTTTTGGGTCAAATGTTTGGTTTTGCAAGACAATTCGAAGGTTTTGTGAGTGCAGCTTGAATTTTAGCAAATGTGTTTTAGCAATTCAGAAAAACTGTAAAGTTAAAATACAAAAATAAATAAAATAATAATACAAAATACAAACACCAAACCTTTTTTGTAATATGAGAAAGAAAATCATTATAAGATCACAGTTCAGAAATGTCACAAATCACATTTTAATCATCAGGAAACTCGGAAACTGCACTACAGTGACTAGAGAAGAAAAACCAGTAAGAAGATTAATCAAACATTTCAAATATCTAGAATGTGACTGATTGAAAATTGTGAATTTTAATTTAAACTAAGAGTGTTTAAACAGTGCAGGATGTTTCTCTATTGTAGTCTTGTTTTTTCAGACTTTATTGTTCTGATGTAGATTCTCCTCTTTAAACGTCACTAACAACATTAAGAAAGCAAAAAGACTAACATATATAGACTTCTTTACATAACTAAAGAAGTACACATCATGACTCCAAATCAGGGCTTAACAGTAGCCGAGTCTCCATAATACAAAAGCCAAAGTCCAGCGTAGAGCGGCTGATTGAATGTGGTCTGGACTCTGTGGAGGAGAGTCATGGTTTCAGAGACGCTGTAGAAAGACAGAATACCTGCTCTGTGATCCAGGTACACTCCTACTCTGGAGGACCGAGGACCTGAGAGATCAGTTCGGATTTTTTTGTAAAAAAAAGTGTAACCGTCTGGATCACACCGTAATGCCCAAGATTTTTCATTGAATCCAAATTTGCTTTCGTGTAAGCTCTCTGCTCTGCTGATATTCTTGTATGCAACAGCTAAACAAACTCCTCCTCCTCTCCACTCCACCTCCCAGTAACAACGTCCAGTCAGACTCTCTCTACTCAGGACCTGAAACCACTCAGTGAATCTGTCTGGATGATCAGAATAAGACTGTTGGGTTTCCATAAATGTTACTTTTCTGTTCCCCTCAGATAATAACAGATGTCTGTGTGCTGTATTTGGATCCAGTGTGATTTTCCATGAATGTCTTAAGAATCCAGCTCTGGTCTTTGGCTCTGGTGGTGACAGTAAAACATCCACTTCAGTGAGTGTCAGTGAGATGTTTGTCCATTCCTCTCTCAGAATGTCCTGTAGTTTATCTCTGGTCTCTGACACAGCTGCTGTCACATCCTCAAAGTACCTCAGAGGACGAATATTGATGCTGGATGAGTGTGTAGACTCACTGAGTGCTGACAGTGAGGGGTAGTTGTGTAGAAACTGGTTGTGATCCTCTGTGTGTGAGAGCTGCTCCAGCTCGCCGTCTTTCCTCTTCAGCTCAGCGATCTCCTGCTCCAGCTTCTCCTGAAGCTCTTTGACTCGACTCACTTCAGTTTCCTGCTGGGATCTGACCTGCTGCTTCACATCAGAGCTTCTTTTCTGGATGAGACGGATCAGCTCAGTGAACATCTTCTCACTGTCCTCCACTGCTTTATCAGCAGAGCCATTGATGGCCTCCACCTCCTGTTGAAGCAGCTTCACATCTTTCTCTCGCTCCTGGATTCTCTGCTGGATGTTTAGTCGTCTCACCTCGAGCTCCTTCTGCTTCTCAGTCCTTTCTGCTGCAGCTGGGACTGTTTCATGGCCTTTATGTTCATCCATTGTGCAGAGATAACAGATACTCTGCTGATCAGTACGACAGAAAATCTTCATCACCTCATCATGACGAGAGCAGATGTT
>VUQR01031349.1:0-22509 GCA_015108515.1 Hemichromis elongatus | reverse complement strand
TGATAATCAAGCACTCACAGCGCTTTACAAGTCACATTTACAGAGCTTTCTGTATCACACACCAATACCTGGTAACTGTTCCACCTCCTGCCTCTCTATGTTAATTCAATGTGTGTCCAATAGAGCTGTGGAGTCCAAAAATAAGTAAAAACCACCTCATTGAGCTAACATATATCAAATGCATCATCTTCTCCTCTTGGAATTGTTTCCTACAGTTCTCTGAATATTATGGAAACTTTTCAGGACATTGTATTTGTGACTTGGACAGTCCTGAAACTACATGACACTCTTGTTATATAATGAGTTAGTCACAATAAGAAAAATATGTAACATAACACCAACCATGCTTTAGTTTCTCTGTGAGCCTGACTTTCAGCTCCTGTATCAGCCCACCACGTCCATTGTGTTCTTAGTCATCTGTGGCCACACCCACTTCACCTGCTGCCTTGTACAGCAAACAGTTTACTTGCACAAACTAGTTTTTGCCTTTGTTGCGTTTGTGCCAGCAGTCAGTTTTGCTTTATATGTATTTATTCTTTCCTGCTTGCAGGCTCGTGTTTTGGGCGTTCTGCAAGGCCCCGCAACTGTTCCTGCATGCTCGGTACATCCTGTGCCTGCCCTCACTATTCTTCTTATAGAACCTTATTTAACCCTTTAACCTTGCAAAAGCTTGTATCACTGTTTGCAACACAAGCTAACACTATTTGGAGAAAGAAGCAGATCATGGTGCACTCACTGGTGAGGCTTTCTATTACTAACTACTATAAATTGTTCTTCACTTTAGTAGAGCTGCAGGTGACGGGTTCAATATCAGTGGCACTCATTCTTTGTTAAAAGGTTCATTTTTACTCACTGGTTTAAAAAGATGTATTGTATTTGAAAAAAAAAAAATCTCTCAAGTGTCTTATTCACAGAGCCCAAGGTTATTTATTTGGTTGTTACAGTTGTACAGCAGCTGCTCGCTGAATTTTAAATTTTACTTTTAACCTTACCTTTTCTAGTGTTATTCCCTTCATCCTGTGTATGAAGCCGAGGTTTGTATCTTAAAATTGTTTTTAGGATTTGTGCCTTGTTCCTCGAGTGTTCCCTTGTCTCTATTATTAGTGTGTGTCTTTTTGATTGTTCGCAGTTTTCCTTTGAAAGTTAGTTTTCTTTCGTGTCCTGTGTTAGGGGTTTTAGATGGTTTCCTCTTCAGGCTTCGGAAACTTTCTTTGAATAAAACAATGCGAGAAGTTCTCAGCTCAGCTCATACATTTTCATAACATTGCATGCTCTATTTATTTTAAGATCTTACAATGAAACAAGGTCGGAAGCAACTGAAAGCCTTTATTACAGCAGAGAGTTTGTAGTGGTCAAAGAGTATAGACTAGAATGCATGGAGATTTATTTTATTATGTGTCCTGTATTCATGTTGGACTACTACAGTCAAAAGAAAATTTAACATTGTACTTTTATAAAAATATTAAAGATGTCATCCAGTCGGTCTTCGTTCAACCTGCAATGATTTTCACCACATCATCAGTCAAAGCTCAGCTGACCGACTTCAGCTGGCACCAAGAAATATCACCACATAACACCTGCCGTGACAAAGGTTTTAAAATCTTTCAAATGAATTTTAAAGCTTTCGATGGGCTTACCCATAACCTGTTAATCCCTTGTGTGCCTGGGCGTTTACTCAGATTGGTGAAAGGGGATCGGCTGGTTATTGCAAAGTCTCGGCTCGCAAACAAAAGTGATCTGGCTTTTGTTTTTACAGCTGAGAAACTTTAGAACACGCTTCTGTTGAAGTTCTGTATACATACAGCTATTTTAATATATTACATTTTATACTATGCCTCACAGAGCAGGGGCAAAACTCAAATATTGAGAAGGGAAGATATTTGTGTCAGCAGATATGATACTAATTAAGTCTGGCACAGACTAAACAGAAGGACCTGGGGTGGAGGTATCTTGCTTAGCAGCTTGCAGACGAGCAACAACTGAAAACTTAAAAACTCTAAACCAACATTTCTTTATTTGGCATGAATATTGTGAAGCTTGCTGCTCCTACCACAACTTCTGTACTGTGGCAGCCATCACCAGTAGCTGCAGATGCACTCCACTGTAAAGATTTATATTGACTGTCGTTATAAAATCCAGTATTTTGACACAACACGGCATCGGGCATCATCAATCCAGACAGAAAACATGCTGAGAAACATAAAGCTGTTCATTCAAATTCTCACATCTTCTGTGAGTTAAAGCAGATGTGCAGAGATCAGGCTGGTATTAAATGACATCATACATCTCCCTGCTGGTTTGCCCGCTGTGCAGGGACATTGCAGTTTCCCTGAAAGGCACATGGAGGGAGCACTGAGGATGTGCCAGATGCCCCCTAGCGTGTTGTGGTTGATGACCAAATCTCCGGGATTGACAGGTGGTTAAAGTTTCTGTGTAGCATCAGTGAGCGATAATGATTGAAATGATTGAACATGATTGGTTAAAATCCATCCTTTGTTTCTGGACTGCTGGCTAATCTGATATGAGAATGATTTGGGAATGACGATAGCTCCCGAATTGTCAGCTGTAGTTCTTTCCTCGTGACAGTTGCATGTTTGGGGACCGGCTGGCGTTTTGACGGCGGCTTTTTGGGCCAGCTGCCATTTTCTCTGTGATGGACATGTGCAGTGGCTGCCGGTCCTGGCTGTCTGATTCTTGATTCAGCTCCTTGTTACTGTTAGAAGCCTCTGTGCTGAACCTGTCAAATCAAGCTCTTCTTCAGTGAGTGATGAAGCTTTCAGTTTTAAAAAAAAAAAAGCACAATAAAAAGTTTTAAGGAGCACATTAATGACAAAAGAAAAACATCCACCGTTTTCACAGTTTAAAGAAAATTGGAAATTTTCTGGCAATGTGAGTCGTGGCTGTGGAGCCGGAAAATAAATCAAAATCGTTGGTTAGCACAAAAAACACAGGAGCCACCAGGGTAACATATACAGCAAATTAGGTTTGGAAGGCTCACACTTTTCTGTATTGGATCAGTGTTGCACTGCAAACACAACTGTCACATGAAGTTTGTCATAGTTTGAAGAGGGAAGAGAAAAGAGACCCACAGAGGCGCTGTAAATTGTTGATAAGGTCCGGCTGTAAAACAACAATGGCACAAATTCAAATGACAAACAAAATCTCCCTGAAAAGGTGTCCAAAATCCGTCAACAACACATGCAAGATTGATGTGCTGGTTTGTTTTTCAGCTTGCGGAGAGAGAAAAAAGGACTGCACAAATTTCTTTCTTGACAGTTAGTTACCATTCTCTTGGTTCCCATTTTCCAGCAGATCGTCTGGTGTTGGTGTGATGAATAATTCGGATGCTCGGAGAGGAGTTCAGCGCTGGTCCTGCAGGTGACGAATCAGAAGAGATCAGACTTGATACGACACAAGCTGAGATTTTTAGGGTTTGATCATAACCCGATTCTACCGTTAGTCTGCTGATGTTTAGCTGTCAGCGCCACAGAACTGATATGCAACAACCTGTCAATCAACAAGCGAATAAACTGAATGGCCTTTTTTCTTCCTTAGCTAAACACCGTCAGTCTGCTCCACGAATCTCAGCATGACTGAGCGACTGTGTGTTTGTGCTCCTGTGTGTTTGTGTATTTATGATACGGGTGTGTGGACCCCTGGCAAAAGCTGCTGCGTCTCACCGCGGGGACCGTCTCTCTCCTCCACAAAGATGAGATGTGTGAAATGCGAGATGCCACGCGGACTGATCCATACATGCTGCGCACATGAGGATGCAAATCAAATCCAATATCTAAAATTGTACTGGAATAAATGTTACATGGTGGATCAGACATACTGAATACAACTGCCAACCCAGGCAGATGGAGGAAAAAAAGGGAAAAGATTTGCCTGTAAAAATAAATCTCAATCTTTTGAGTGTATTTTATACACAGGTTTCATTTGTTATAAGGCATCGCCGACTGGCCTTATGACTGACATCTGATAATGAGCTGAGGCTGAAACGTCAAATAAGGCACGCGTTGTTACTCATTATATCTCTTTAAATATTTGTATACAAATATTTGTACATTTAATGAACTTATTTACACTTCCTCCTTAAACTAGCGTTTTTGTTCATTGCAGTGAAACCAGCTTCAAAGACATTCTTCACCAATATGCAGTTAATTTGAACAGCAAGATGTAATTTTCTGGTGTTATATATTAGAAATTCTTAACCAGAAAGGGAACTCTTCCATTTCATTACTAGAAACGCTTGGAGAAAAATGAGCCAAAAAATTCAACTTAACCTGGAAATGTATCACTAGTTTTTTTTTTTGTTTTTTTTAATTTAAAGGATGTAGGTTTCACAACTCTCCATTTTTAGGATAATTTGACTTCAAGTGATGATCTGGTTTCCTCAATTCAGTAAAATAATATTGATGAAATTTATAGTAAATGTTTTATTTCTGTAGATCTAATTTCATTTTATAAAATGTATAAAATATGATCCTGCAGGATTGTCAATCAGCACAATATATGTCAAGTATCCATCTGCATACTGTTCATGTATCCCTGCTATACTTTCGTTTACCAGGCTGCTCAAATGAAGCGATTACAATTCTGATTCTGGTTTCCAGTTAATGACACCTCCTCCCAGTAATCCCGTGCATCCCAGTGTTTTCCAAACTGGGGAGAGCAGATGTTGACCTTTGGCTGCTTTGCACAAGGGAATTGGGGAACGAGGTGTTATTAGGCCACTCCATCAGTTCACAGCTTGTATGTGGATATTGGATGTAAATATTTCATGACTGCAAATCATATTGACTTGGTCTTTAGGAACTGCTCCCCAAAGCTGATTCAGTCATGCATATTTCCATTTTGGGAGCCTAATTTTTTTTGGTGTATGAAGGCTTTTACTGTTCATATCCTTGTAAATCTTAAACATTATTGCTGCATTGTTGGTCAGAATGATGTTGTCCAGAAACCAATCAAAATATGGGATAAAGTACAACTGCTTTGCTCTTTATATTCAACCAAAAATTATTTCTGTGTATGTTATGCACCGCAAAACACCAATTTAACATTTCTACATGTGCTGGATTTTTTCTGATTCCTTTTGCACTGCCTTTACAGCGGTTTCCCTGATAAGGAAAATATTTTCCTGTTACTTCAGGATATTTTGGTAAACAAAAACCGATTTTATGCAGGATTGCCCTTTTTTAATAATTCTACTCAGAATATTCATGGACAAAATGTCTAAAGTCTCGGGTTTGTTAGTCCTAGGATCTCACTCTTACTCCTCTCTTACTGTTCTGTTGGCTTCATCAAGGTTTGCAGCCAAGTGTGAAGCTGCTGAGATAAGAATTAGCACTTCCAAGTCTGAGACCATGATTCTCACATGGAAAGGCGTGTGAGGCCCACATTGAGTTGAGAATGAGTTTCTGCCCCAAGTGGAGGTGTTTAACTATCTGGGGGGTCTTGTTCACAAGTGAGCAAAGAAGGGACCTGGAGAAAGACAGATTGCTGCAGCAACTGCAGTGTTCTGAACATTTGCAGCTAAGCATAAACAATTATCTGTCAATTTATCTGTCAATTATGTCCCCAACCTCCCCCATGGTCACGAGCTCTAAGTAGTGACCAAAATAAATGAAGGGGAAATGAAATGCTACACATATAAAGGCTAATATACACCATCTGTACACTGTCCTCATTTATAAAGTGCCAAAAACTATGACTAACAGCTACATTTTCCCATTTGAGTGCAGGTAGATAAACTAACAACCACTTCCTGCTAAAGAGACAGAGTGGGTGTCCAAATTCATTTGTATTCGTATGCATTTGTAGGCCGATTACATCACAGCGACGCGACGTAGGCTGTCCAAATTCCAGTTTCCAACAATGGTGGCAGCTACTTAGTTTTAATATTACACTTATTACCCTTTCTGGGTCACAAAATAAACTTTAAGATATTTTAAGCGGGAATGTAGCTGTGTAAATTTCAAATATCTGCTCGGTTTATCAAGACATCGCATATTTGCAAAAGTGCTCCGATGTTTACAGAGACGTCTGTTACCCACCAGCTCGATAGCTGACCAGGAGGTTGAGGCTCACTAGAGTCGGCTAGAAAACCGGACTCCCAGCACATCGTTTTCAGACCCTCCGCGGTCCCTCACTACTCAGGTTAAACATAATATAAAAGTCACTTAGATAACTTACAAATGTTATTGTTTGTCTTTTTCAGTGTTTTATTTGTTCCTGAGTAAATCTGTTTGGCTGAGATTAAAGTTATAGATTTCAAACAGCTGAATAAACGTCCAACAGAAGACTGATTAAACAGAAGTGTGAGATGGTTGAGTATTTACTACAATGTCGTGTTATATATTAGCGAGCGAGGAGCTAGACAGCTGATTTTATTAAACTCCACCATCCTCCATCCTGGATACACACCAGAAAATGAATAGAAGGATGAATGGATGATAGTCAATGCATTAGTAAATAGTAAAAAAAAAGGCCAGAAATATTTTTACTATAATCCTGATGATTTTGCTTTGAAGAAAGGCAAAACCCATCATTGGGGTTGTGGACCATCTTAGCTGATTGTAATTGTAACTCTGACTTTTTCCATTTTAGCTTCTTTAACAGCTGTTTAATATTATGGCTCATTGATGTGTTTCTTGCTTTTCTATCTCAGCACCAGGCATCCAACACAATACTGCCATGTTTAAAATCGAACCTTGAAGCCTTGTTTCTGATCAGAAGACTGGAGCGATTTATGGGATTAGTGTGTAATTGATTGTTGTACTTCCAGGATGCTGTGAGTGTTGATTTTCCTTCCAGTTCGCTTGTGTGGCATAATCATGGCTGATGGATCTCTAATGGTAAACATCTGGGATGTGCTGCTGAACCCCAGGAGAGAGGCCACAGAGGCCTGTATATTCAATATGTGCCTTTTTTCAAAGGTTCAGAGGGTGCGCATAGCTAACCAGGCTCCCTCTGCTATCCTTACTTTCTCCTCAGGAGTAGCAGTGCTATACATGAGGGTGAACAAAGCAAAAGCCTCTTCTCCTCTCCCTTTTTCTCCAGAGGTTCAGCAGTTGCTCTTTGGATTTTCTGACCCACGCAGATTTGAAGGGAGAGCCGCTGGTGGAGTTGAGCTCCCTTGGGATTACCCTAGCTTGGGTATTTGGCTCGGCTTGAGACAGAACCCTGGAGAGCTTTTGGGTTAGAAGTGTGTGAGTGTGTATGTGCGCTTCATTTGTGCTGGGGAGGGCAAGTAGGGTTCTGTACATCTGCCACTTCCTCCCAGGGGACAGTGCCAGGAGGGTTAGCCTAGTTTTCACCTCCATCAGGACACTGCAGGAGACAGAAGGGTGAATTTATTCTCACCAACTGGGACTATAGAGGATGTACAGTAAACTACCCTTAGTTAGATTTTATTATGGCATGTGTAGCTCAGTGCTTTTCCCACTGGGGTTCTATATGTGTTTGCTTTATTAATTACAGTCACAAATACAGTTGTTACTTCAGGGCTACTTGGTTTGCCTAAAATTAGACCGCTATTACTGATGCTTTTACTACAGTTTCCTTTATCTTTATTAAGCTTCACAGTCAGCGTTAGCATTCTGTCAGGAAACTTTACACTTTATTAAAGTATTTAACTACTGTCTTCAATAATAAAAGAAGGCAAGCAGCAGACAGACACAGCTAGGGACTATCTCCAAGGTAAAAAGACCAAAAAGGAGCAAAAAATATTATATTATGAATATGCTAATGAATTTATATTGGTTAAAAAAACATCTCCAACATTTTCTTCTCAATTGTAATCAAGCAGATGTATAAAAAAAATACCTTTGATTTTATTTTAGCAGCTTTCTTAGTTGCATTGCACCACTGATGCCACAGAGTCGGCAGGAACAGACTGGTGTGGTAAACCTGAAGTCAAAGAGATTGTTCTAGCTGCTTCTTTCTTATTATGAATGTTTCAGTCAGCAGTTGTCATCCCTGCTGCTCAGTCTGCTTGACTTAAGAGTAGAAAAAGATGAGCAGGAGAAGAAAGATGCCCAGTGAAGAGTAACACAGGATGCAATTAAACAAAGGCCAGGGGAAGTACAGTGCATCCGGAAAGCAGTCATAGTGCTTCATTTGATCCACATTGTGTCACGTTAAGGCCTTGTTTCAAAATGGATCGTATTCATTTTTCACCTCAAAATTTTACTTATTACCCCATAATGACAAACTGGAAATGGTTTTAAATTCTTGCAAGTTTGTTTAAAATAAAAATATAACTTTGTACAAAAGTATCCACAGCCTTTGCTTGTTACTTTCCTGAAGCCCCTTTGACAGCAATTACAGCCTGAAGTCTTTTTGAACATGTTGCTAAAAGCTTGGCACACCTGCAAAGAAGAATCAGAGAAACTACACAAAACAGAAGCTCCATAAGGTTGGATGGGGAGCATTGGTGTGCAGCCGTTTTCAGAGCTCTCCAGAGAGGTTCAATTGGGTTCAAATCTGGGCTCTGGGTTACCCTTTCTGAAGAGCAATGACAGAGCTCTGTCAGAGTGACCTTCAGGTTCTCGGTCATCTCCGTGACTAACGCTCTTCTCACGTTAGTCACGGAGGCAGGCAGTCAATTCCAAGAAGAGTCCAAGTGATTTCCAAAATTTTTCATTTACGTATGATAGTGGCCACTGTGCTCATTGGGAACTTCAATGCTGCAAAATGTTTTCTGTACCCTTCACCAGATCTGTGCCTCCATACAATCCTGCCTTGGAAGTATACAGACAATTGAACTGCAACTATGTGACCTTATATAAACAGCTGTGAGTCTTTCCAAATCCTGTCTAGTGAACTGGATTCACCACAGATGGATTGCGATCAAGTTATAGAACAATCTGACAGATGATGCACCTGAGCTCAATTTTGAGTGTCAAGGCAAAGGCTTACGCCCATGTTATCTATCTATCTATCTATCTATCTATCTATCTATATATATACTTTTTTTTTAATTAATTTGCAAGTATTTCAGCGCTTCACTTGTTCCACATTTTGTCACGTCACAGCCTTATTGCAAATTAGGAAACACTATTTTTTCATGCTCTTCCAGCCTACTGCAAATTTTTGTTTTCCTTATGAACATGACTGTATTAGTTGTTGGATAGATTTTACAAACATTTGATAATAACTACTGCCCAGCTTCACTGGTTCTGTACTTTATCATTTACGGGCAAATGATCTAATAAGTAAACACACAAGCAAACAGCAAACAGTGGTAGGTGTTTTACTAATGTTTCTTGTGTAAATCTAACTTTCTTGTGAGCCAGGGCCCTATGTGTAGCCTTTATTTTATGTATATTTTTGTTAGATGATTATCCTTTCTTCCTAAATAAATACCGTATTTTTATCCAACGTAATATAAACCATGCACAGAGGAGGTGAAGAGACAGTGCAGGCTGAGTGGAGAGGCTGGAGATGAGTGTCAGCAGTGACTTGTGACTGCCAGATAGCAACGAGAACAAAAGGGAAGGTTCACAGGGTGGTACTGAATCCTACTATGATGTATGGTGGTACTATGGTGGCACTAACGAAAAGACAGGAGGCTGACACAGAGGTGGCAGAGCTGAAGATGTTTAGATTTTTATTATGAGTGATCAGGATGGACAGGGTTAGAAATGAGTTCATCAGAGGGACGGCTCGAGTTGACTTTTGAGACAAACTTAAAGAGACAAGGCTGAGATGGTTTGGACATGTGTAGAGTTGGGATAGTGTATATACTGGACAAAGGATGTTGAATATAGAATTGTCAGGCAGAAGGAAAAGTGGAAACCCTGGAGGAAGTTCATAGATGTAGTGAAGGAGGACGTGCAAAGAGATGGTGTGATAGAGCAGGATGCTGGCAATAAGGTGAGACAGAGGCAGATAATCAGGTATAGGAAGCACTAAAGGGAAAGGCTGGAAGAAAAACACGATTAGAGTAGACACAGATTTTAAAGGCACTAATCATATAGATGCATATACTGGATATACCAACGGAAACAAAACATTGATTGTGTTGCTCCACAACTGCTGAATGAGTCCACAATCAATTTAATGCGTTAATCTGGATGTGGAGTGTTCACAACTTGTTTCTTCTTTCCACAAGGGTTCAAACAAATTGTTGTAGTCTCAGAGTGCAGATTTAAAAGCCTTCAACCATGAAAGAAATCACAGATCAACCCCAGTGCAGTGAGCAACCCCGTAAAAAGGTTTTATTAGAGTTGTCTTACTTTTCTATAAAGACTAAATAATATGGAGCCTGTACAGAGGGTCTACAAAGGCTATTTTACAGTGACACAAGCCCACTGTCCATCCAGAGTGGTTAATTTTGTTATCAGCGCTGGGGCAGCAGCATGGGGAACATTTAAATTATCCAATAAGTCTTCATCTGAGGGAGGACTGGAGGGAAACAAATAATTGAATGAATGAATGGCAGTGTGCATGGTGTCTTAGAAAAGCTAAACAGTTTTTTACAAGTTATAATTTGCAAGTTTGTTAATATATAAAACATTTTTTGATAGAATTTATAGTCGACACTTTTGCAAATGCCATTCAGGGTATTTGGGTTTGAGTTTTAATTGTCACTGGCAGAACTAACCATTCTTTCACATGAGGGAGATTGGATTTGTGTGAAGAAGGATTGGCAGAAAACAGTCTGGATGCATGTGCGTATCCTATGTGTAATATAATTTCTGACAGATTTAGTTTTCATTAAGATAAAGTTAGAATGGCCCACAGTGTCGATTGGGAGATCATAGAGGTATGAATGATGGCTTCTGGGTCTGAAAGGTTAAGCCAACATAGAAACTCCTTCAACATAGGTTCTTTTCAGCATCCACCAGGGGGCGATACCTGTGGTTCCGCAAAAGCTGTAGGACCTTACAGCAGACTATGGGGGAAAAGCCCCTGACCTCTATCAAGGGTTTCCTGACAAATTTTTGGGCTTTGTTGGTTTAATTATTTCTATTTTATTATTTTTAAGTGCCATAAATGAGGATTATCTAAGGCATGCTCTTTAAGAATGAGTACAAATATGTTTTGAAAACACAAAGATGCTAACGACAAAGACATTCAACTAGGGGTGGAAAGGTAACGCGTTAGTTGTGATTAATTAATTTGACAAAAATTGACTGATCGGAGGCAAATTTCATTTCAAAATACTTCCCGACGGAAGTCTTGTTAAAAGTGTGGTTTTGTGCAAACTGTGCAAAAAGAAGCACTACCTTACTGTAACATGCAAAACATGTCACAGAGAGCACAGAAACTTTGGCAGCTGTTAGCACTAACAGCCTCAGTACCAACAAAAGGTGTCGGGTGATCCAACTTTCCATCTGCCGTGCTGAAGGACTATTTCAAGTAAAATTAAACAGCATTATGGCACTGAAAAGCAAGCAAAATTAGATGCATTACAGACAGCCCTGCTAATATGGAGGAACTATACCAAAAGCAAACCAGACTAGGGCAAAAGAAAGAGCCCCTCATAGGATGTGTCCACAAGGTGGAATTTAACTCTGGGTATGGTTTCTTGTCTACTAGAGAATCAAGAGGCTGTTTTTGCTGCTTTAGACAAACAAAAGCACAATCTAGTCCTTTTAACTCAATCAGAGCTGGTAAAACTTCAAAAGCTGGCGACTGTCCTTGAGCCATGCAGGTAAATAAAACCATTTTTTAACTCATTGTTACTGTTTCTTCAAAAAGCTTGATTGACAGTTATTGTGTAGTTAATAATGACTTTCTTGATCTGCCTACTACAGGTATGAGACTGAGTTTCTTGGAGGTGAGACATATGTCTCATGTTCAGTGGTTTTACCTGCTTTCTGCCACCTGCATCACAGCATGGAGGTCTCCGATGATGACTCAAACTAAATGGTGAAATTTAAGACTGCCTTCACTCAACCATCAGTGGCTCCAGAGAGCTACTGTGCTTGACCCACGCTTTAAGGATTTAAAGTGTTCTTGCAAGGGGAGAGCGAGAAGAGGTTTGGACCAGCCTTGAGGCCCTGCTGCAGGAACAATGTAATGATGCCATCACAAAGGAGCCAGCAAAGACAAAGAGCCTCCTCCTCTCTTCAGACTCTGATTCAGATGAGGAAACCTGTGTAACAGGGCCCTGAGTTTGTACAGAGTAGAATCCACCATCAGTGAAAAAGACTGCCTGCTGCAGTGGTGGTCCAGTTGAGCAGGGGCCCACCCACAGCTGTCTGTCCCGGCCTGCAAGTATTTGATTAGTGTTGCCACTTCTGTCCCATGTGAGAGACTTTTCTCATCTCAGGTCACATAGTAACAAACAGAGAGCTGCCCTGAGCTCTGAAAATCTGAACAGGCTAGTTTGTCTAAGTAACTGGCTGAAAGAGATGGACAGTAAATAAGCAGGGAGCTATCTGGAGTCCAGTGGGTTTGTTATTTTTTGCACTAAAATGTTTGATGATCACACTGTTTTAGCCTAATGTACAAAATAACTTTGGAAAAGGTTACTCAGAGTTTAAAGGTGAAGCTGATCACATAACCTTTTGTGTTTTTGCTTTAAAAAAAAACAAACAAACTGCACTTTATGTTGAAAATTTTATTATTATTATTTAAAGAAAATACCATTTTGAAAATGTACTTAAAGTACTTAAAAATAACACTTTATTTTTAAGTCTGTACAACTTTAGCCAGGAATATTATTTTTGTTTCTGTTTAAATGCTTTTTTCCCATAAATTAAAAGAGCTTGAGTTTACAATATTCATGTCCATGTCTATTATTTAATCTGTCACCCACTAAAACCCTTTAAATTAAAAAAAATAAATTAAAAAAAAGGTCTTTGGAGCAAATTTTCTTGTGCGGTTAATTGAGATTAATTAATTACAGAGCCTGTAAATTAATTAGATGAATTTTTTAATTGAGTCCTACCCCTACATTCAACTCAAGACTTTATAACAAGATTTCACAAACTCATGGGTGATGTCATAGTAGCTACTTCCATCTTTCATTTGGTGTATGGTGGGAAAACCTGTCAATCAAATTGGCCATACCCCTAAATTCAGTATCCAGGTGGAGGAGATGAATCTACCTCAGTCGGGGCTGTTATGATAGGGGGGAAACTAATCTGCAGAGGTCAAAAAAGCAACCTTTAAGTTACGGAAAATCTGCCCTACTCCTTACTGCATTATGGCTAAGCTGGATGTGACGGAGATAATTAGAGAAATAATATTGGATTAGAGACAAACAGAGGCAGGGAAGGCCTGGATCTTCCAAGGATGAAAGCTGGGTAAAAAAAATTAGGTCCTTGGAGAAGTTAAACCCAAGTCTTTATTAGCAGAGGGCAACTTCTGTTAAATTGTACATAACTGAGACATGCCAGTTATGCACAAGGAAGCCTGTAGTGCTGGTCCCTGATGTATGAGGGAAACATGGCTGTCAATGCCCCAAACCAAAATCTTTTGATAACCCAAACCAAGTAGCTTTTAGTGCCTTAACCTAATCAGTAAGTGGGGAAAACATCTGATGCCATCTTTATTACATAGACTTTTTAGAGCTATAAAATGGTGCCATTATTTCTCAGCCACAGCACCATGGCATCAGTGCCAAAAGAAACACAAAAAAAACCCGCCTTGTGTATGTCTGTCTCACGGTGAGACACAGAGAGCGTCGATCTAAACAGCATTATGTAACTCCCCAGAATAAGTCTATTGCTAGGTATCAAACTTTTACTTAGGTAATGAAACACTAACATGAGGGATTATTTTAGGAGGCTCTCTGCAGGATTCACAGAGATATATGAAAACAACAAAAATATAACTGTGTCAACATTCAGTGTAATTACTCCCTGAGAGGAATATGTATGCACTATTTTTGATGCAGAAAGGGGGAAAAAATTAAAGCTTTTATTCTTCAAGTAATTATTTGTAAACTCCCTCTCACTCCTCCTTTCCATTGTAGAAGATTGACAGGGAAAATAAAGCGACTGCTATTGTGATGCCCCGCAACATTTCCAAGAAAAGCCTGAATCTTTGGCAATTAGAAGGAATGTCAACTGGCGAGGAAGCACGGGGAGAGAGGAGGGTGAAGCAGCTAATTGAAAACATAAAAAGATTCCTCAATTATTTCTGGAAGGAAATGCAATGAAACAGGTTGTGGAGAGAAAGCATTTTAATAATTTGCATCATTAGGCAAGAGCAAAGGCGTGCTGTGCCAAGTTCCAGTGGAAATTTGTGCAAGATCCTCAACAGGGAGTGACACGAGACAGTGTCATCTACCTGTTCGGGTCCTAGATTGTTAAAAAGGTACGCACGATAATATAAGGTGGTTGCATATGCCACTTGAAATTGCCTTTGGCCATCAGAGGAGAACCTTTTTAAAAGCTCCTCAAGTGATGCACAGCTCAAAACATTTTCTATCGCCCACTGTGTTTTTGTGTTTTTGCACAGAGCATCCAAAAAAAAAAGGAAAGAGAGGAAAAAAAGAAGAAAAAACCCCCACTACCAACCGTTAAGAATGCAATCCATAAAAAGCAAGCTTCTTACATCTTCCACTGCCTGTGTGAGTGAGCAAAGCAGTCACCTGTGGAAGAAAACAAAATGACTGCATGCGAACTATCAGCCTGATGGAGATGTCAGATTGTGTCAGCCACTATAAACTGTGTCCGCTCACTGTGAAGGCAAAACAGAAGTCCCAAGATGAGCTGCAGATGCTGTCGAGCTGCGTGGGGTTTATCAGAAACCCATAGATTTCATAAACAAATGAAAACAAAAAAAGTGAGACTAGGGGGTGAGGAGAGACACATATAACAAACTCAGGTCTGGCTGGGTAAACCTAATGTTGTACAAATTTATCTTACATTTCTGAGATCCCGTGTCGCCGCTGACCTTTCACGGAAAGGAATAATCAGGTTGTTTTTTTTTTTACTTTTGGATTCGGCTGACATTTCCTTGTATCAGTCAGATAGCTTTTGCCATGAAAGCCAAGGGAACATCTGCAGGGACCTTTTTCACTGTTATACAGGAGGAAAAAAAAAAAAAGAATAATAATGAGAGGAAACCACAAGCCTTTTTAATGTGCAAATACAAGGAGAGCTGTGACCTGTCTTCGGCATGCTTTCCCAGCTCACCGTAGAGACATCACAATAACAATGTTTCCCTAAAACAAACAAAAGAAGAAACACAGGAGGAATTTTACCCCGCCGCTTGTCTTACTTATTAACAGATACTTGAAGTCTCCTCAGAAAGTGTGAAATGAGGTAAAACAACAAACATGGATTTGTTTTAGCTGAAGAAAGAGCCAGATAAAAAGCCCATGTTATGTGAAGGAAAAGTTTTTCCACTGATTAAAAGATAAGTAGAGATTTTTTTTTAAAAAGCAGCACCATGTAAAGGAGTTATCATTCAGGTGAGGATGGAAGGTTTGTACCTTCTTTTTTTTCCTGTTTTTTTCACCATTTGATTGGCAAGAAAACTGAAGTGTTTTGACCTACTTTTACAAATCAAACTATTAAGAACTGTTTATCAACCTCAGGCTCAATCATTGTAATTACATCAGCTTTACTATCTCTACTAGTGACTTTATATCTATTTGGACTATCTGGACAGCTTCGTGGTGCCAATTATTTGCTGATGGTATCCAGGTTAATTTCTCTTTCAGACCGCTTCAGGTTTATAAGTCATCAGGGCTAATTGACCTTAATGGCCGGGAATGGACAATAAAAAATGTCCCTCTTTAGAACTCATAAGACTTATAAGAGATTCACATATAGAACAATATAGTGCCTTTGTCCTCTGCTCTTCATATAATCTAGAGGTTATTTTTAAACTATTACCATCATACCCATCCTAGAAATAGCACTCCATATTCATTCATCCATTTTCTTCTGGTTATCCAATTCAGTCTCCAGCCTCTCCTAGATATCATAAGGTGAGAGGCTGGGGTACAAAATGGATTTGGACTATGAGAGGAAGTCAGAGTACCCAGAGAGAATCCACACAGGCATGATGAGAAGATACCTACTCCACACAGGAAGCTGCTCCAACACATATGAGTTAACTGAAATCTAAACCTTCCAAAGAGTAGCTGGAAAGGTGTGTCACTGTGCTTACTTCTATTCTTATATAAAAATCTGTAATTCACAGTTTTCTTTAATGAGTAAATCTGACCTGCACCAACTGCAGGTAACTCAAAATGCTGCTAGGCTGCTTGCTAGATCAAACAGTCTCGTATCATCCCACAACAGCATCCCACACTGGCTGTCTGCAACATTTAAGATCTAGTTTAGAATCCTCATCTTTTCCTACAGTGGAGGAAATAATTATTTGATACTTTGCAGAATATATACATTTTCTCACTTACTGTAACCCAAAATAAATGGATTAAAATTTTACAGCACCCGCAAGGTTGCCCAGCTCAACAAGGCAAATGTCCGGGCCTTTCTTAAGCTTGCCAGCGAACATCTAAATGATTCAGAAAAGGCTCGGGAGAAAGTGCTGTGGTCAGAGGAAACCAATGTATAGCTTTCTAGCATAAAGTCAACCTGTCGTGTTTGGAGCAAGAGAAATACTAGGCCAAAGAACACCATCCCCACAGTCAAGCACAGAGGTGGAAACATTGTGGTTAGGGGGTGTTTTTCTGCTAAGGGTACAGGATGTCTTCACTGCATTGAGGGTCCAATGGATGGGGCTCGTGTTGTAAAAGTTCTTGGATGAGAACTTTCTCCCCTCAGCCAGAAAACTAAAGATTGGTCATAGATGGGGCTTCCATCATGGCAACGACTCAAAAAATACACTGCTAAGGCACCAAAGGAGTGGCTAAAGACGATGCACACTGAGGTCATTGAGTGGCCTAGTAAGTCTCCACATCTTAATCCTAGACTAGAGAAAATCCATTGTGGGAGCTGAAGCTTCAAGTTGCCAAGCTGTAGTTTCTTTACCGTGGACTAGGCCAGAATCCCTTCTGAGACATCAGCAAACCTACTGGCGAACTGCAAGAAACAGCTTACAGCTGTGATTACCAACAAAGGTTTTCCATCAAGTCACGTTTTGTTTATTTCGTTCAAGAAGATGCAAATTCATTTATAACTTTTATTTAATGTGGTTTTGTTTTTGGTTTTTTTGCTTCTTTAGGTTCACTTGCAAACTGTTTGTTCAGTTCACTTGTCTAAGGACTTTTGGTAAACGAACGAGACATCCCCTAAACACATCAGGCATCTCACTGAAATACTCTATGCCAGTTCTGCTTTTGCACAGTGTACATGCTAATTTTGATTCTCGTACTGCTCTTAAACCTTTTTGATAATTACGTGTATACATTATATACATTTGTGTTTGGCTTTTGTGTCTTTTGTGTTGTGCTGTCAGTGAGTCTGTGTATTCTTAATATCATGACCAACACTTTCACCAAAAATTAGCCAAATTCAATTCAAACTTAAGTAAGGTGATAGTCAAGGTGATATTGTGGCTTAAAGGTTATTTTATGGGGGCACGGTGTTAAAAAAAAAACCCCAAAACGAACAAAAAAACTGTAGGTAACTTGACTTTGTTGGATAAATATGGAGGATGATAAGGTCGGAGAGCAAGTATCCCTGAATTGATCTCCATAATGCAGTTAGCAAAATGTCGATTCCCGACAGCAGCTAATATATGTGTTCACTTCCAGTCAGACTCAAAAAGAGATCTTTAAATAATTAATGCAATGATTTCATTTAATGAATATGAACTTGAATATCAAATGCTTTTTTTTGTGTCACATTATTGGGCTTCAGTCTTGTAAACCTTTAGAAGCAAATGGAAGTATGGTGCTGCCATGGATGCTGCGAGCTACACTGAGGGCTGCAGGATGAGTCAGGTTTCTTTTAGCATACAATCACTGACATTTAAAAAAATCCACTATCGAGACTTCTTTTTTTGCGATTTGCCATTACATGTACTAACAGCCATCAATGAATCACTGTTTTCTTTTCTAAGTAAATCATCAGAAAAAGTTGAATTTCCTGGAACATTTTCCATAGAAACGCTTTTTGTTCCCTGAAGAATATTTTCAACTATAGCTGTTTAAAGAAGCCATGAAGACCTGCAAAACTTCCCTGGTTTTCTTATAAAACTGAACAAAAAACAATCTGAGGCGAGTGCAAACAAACATTTTTGATTTTCAAATTTGTGGGTTGCAAATATAACGTCAAGTTAGGTATTTGACTTCAGTTTATTCCAAACAACAAATGAAATGATAACATGAAAGACTTGCTGGATGATCTCAGGAGTGACATTACCTGTTCTGAGGCAGTATAAACATCTGACAAAGTAATTCAGAGGAGGTACAGTATTCGCCTCCGGGGCTGAAGAGGTGCGGCGTGTTGATTTGGCTCATGAAAGCTCTCAGATAAAGCTTGATGCCAGATGACTCTGGGTTGGGGGTGGGTGCGTGCACGTCTTTGCTCCTTGCAGGGGGCTAATATGAGATGACGAGGTGCCTACTCCCAAAGAGGGAAGGGGGAAGTTTCCGGCGGTATGCGTGGTCTTTTGGCAATGATTGGCTCTGTCAGCTTTCTGGGCTACCTTGAAGTGAACATCCTGCAAGGAACCAAGTAACACTGATTGGCTTAGACTTTTCAGCCTGCTATCTTTCTCCCTCTCCAAACATGATAAGAAGATAGACTTTGAGTTCAACTGTGTGGAGAAGAGAAATTCAAAAGGATGATGTTTATTATACAGTGAATGGGGAGAACAAGTACTGTGAAATGCTGTGGTACCCAATCAAAGCAGACCAAAATACAATAATCTAAATGATGACGGACCTCTGAAGCTGTTCTTTATATAGTCTGTTTTATGTAGCAATTCCCAACTTTTCTATAGAGATATTCCAGATGAGTTTATTTGGCACTTAGGGCGAATTTTAGACACTAGTGGGAATGACTTCAGAAGGTAATTCCACTTTTTAGAAATACGTGATGGCAGGTCTGAATGCAACTGTTCAACTATTAAAGATCGATTAATTGATGTTTTGGGGGCTGTAGAAATAGCTATAAACACACCACAGGATACATTATCATTTTACCACACTTCTGTATTTTTACACATAAAGCTAATAAATGTTATGTACATGTTTGAATTCATTCCCTGTGGGTTGGGGAAGAGAGGCTGCCCAAAGTTCAAGTCTCTTGGGATCTTTTCCATAAGTGATAGGAAAGTGGATCTTTAGTTGTACTGTTGGACTGGATTGCTTTAGAAATAATGTGGGTGTTGTACCAGACTGCCATGGTGAAGAGAGAGCTGAGTCGAAGGTGGGGTGAAGCTTTTGATTTACCAGTCCATCTACATCCCAGGTACATGACCCATAGTCATGAAATACACTGCAAAAACTCAAAATCTTGTAATCTCTGCCAATGGAACAAGTGAAAATTCTCTAGTTTCAAGATTCACTGTTTAAACAAGTTCCTAAATCTTACTGAAATGTTACTCTGTAGCTGATTGTGTCTTATTTTAAGTGTGATGAGATTTTTTTTGACTAGAAATGACAAATATACTTCAAGTTCAAGATTGCAAGATTGTTATAAGATTTTGAGTTTTTGCAGTGTAAGGCTGAACGAGTAAGTTTGCAAATACAAGTGGCTAAAGTGGGTTTCCTCTGTATGGTGGCTGGGATCAGACTTAAAGAGAGGAACGCAGGCATTCAGTGTAGAGCTGCTGCTTTTGTTTTTTTTTTTATTTTTTTAAGTACAATGGGTCATGATGGATGCTGAGACACTAAAGACACTGACATTGTGGCTTTAACTGCTGGTAAAAAGTATGAATCACCAAATAACCAAAGGTTTAAAAAATAAACAAACATCCTCCATGCGTGGTGATTACATAATTATTGGGAGCGGTTGTGTTATCTCCAAAATTATGCAACACACACCAAATTAATCTAGAATGAATGAATGAATAAATGGATGGATGGATGACTAATACAGACCAGAGATACAGTTATAAATTTGACTTAGGGGTTTACTTTCTCTTTTGTTGTATTATTTTTTCTTTTTTCCTTTGTAAAGCTCCAATATTTTCCTGCTTAACTACAGTGTCGGTGTGAAAACCAAAATAATTAGCCTAAAAGCTGCTCCACAATGTGAAGTCTACCGATAATCCCCTGTGGGTTTCACACTACGAGTAACTCTTTAACATTACTCATACATATCAGTCAGTTTGTTGATATTATATATTGATCAGTGCAGCTTTAAGGCTTAAAGAGAGTTTCCACTTAATTATGTTCAGCTAATTGAAACAAATGCTGTCTAACATGGCGAGCATGCAATAAATCTTACAGTGATGAAGGTTATTAATGATCGGTTTTGCTTGTTTTGTGAGATAGTTGAGTTAAGTTTTTGTTTATAATGCTGTTTTTAAATGTATTTATTTATTTGCTTGTGCTGTTGTGTTGTGCTGAAATATTATCCCCATCATTTAGCAATGTAGACAAAGTAGATTTTTATGACAGAATTTCCTTTCTTTGAAAAAATGAAGTCACTGCACCTTTGTTTAAGAATCTGTTAAACTGGTATTATTTATGATCAGGTTAGCTGTATTATAGCCATCATACATAAAAAGGTCAACTGAGAACAGCTGGACTTTGTTTGTGTCATGGTCCCCGTGTCTCTGGCTCACGCCGGTTACAGGTTTTTCTCGTCCTCTCTGCCTCCCCGCGCTCCTGTCTGCCTGGGCGGAGCTTGTTAAGGGCGCTTGCTCTGGGCCCATGCACCTGTGTGATTGTCACCACCTGTTGCTGATCTGGCTGATTCTCCCAGTTGCTATTTAATGCAGTAGCATAGAGCAGTTTGCTGCTGAACCTCCTGAGTTCGTACTCTCGGCTTCATCAGAAATCTCCCTCTGTATGTTTGCCAGTGGGACTAACTGGAGTATTTTGTAAAAGAAGACGAGTGAGCGTGTGTGGAGGAGCTGTGGCAGTGATTGTTCTGAAGGGGAAGTGTGTGTGTGGATTACCCCCTCCCCTCCCAACTCACTGGATGGATGGATGAATGGATAGACGGATATTAGTCTCTCTCTCTCTGTGAGATGTTCACCGTTGTTATGGTTTATGGCACCCAGCCCTCTCACTTTAGTGTTCCTGGTCTTAAATTAACATAAGCAACATTTTTCACCACCAAATTCAGTTCAGTGGGCCAACCAGGTGGCCAGAGGCCAAAGGCAGGAGATTCCCATTCATTTCCTATGGTGGTCACCTTCGACCGGGGACAGCACAGATCCAACGAGGTTGATTAAAACACCCAAATTCATCGAAAGAGGTGCTCATCACTTTTATATGTTCAAGTGCATAGTGTGGATGATGATATAAGGCCTTGAGGCAATTGGATGTAAAACACAATATTTTAGAGTGTTTTAATTTGTAAATTGTTTAGATTTGCTACGAACACAACAGGAAGGTTTAATAAACTGTTTTCTTTTGTTTACAAAGAATTCTGACTGCGTTCGAGTCCGTCCAGTAGCCATGACAGTTTGAGACCAGGAAAATCATACTAATGGGAAACTTACCAATGATGAAGTGATGAGGATATATGTTAACGTTCCAATTTTTTTTTTTTTCTAGCCACGTTTTGGTCTAATCATTAAAAAGGCAGAATGAATTTATTTATTAGCACAAATTTTCTCTTGCTAGTAACTGTAACAAAGATTCACAGGTTACATTCAAAAGTAGCTTGAGCTGAAGCCAAAGATCAACAAAATCACAAATTGTGCAGCAATTTATTTATTGTTTTGGTTATGACTAGACATGAGGAAAAAATCCCCACGCTAGTCGGTGTCAAAGTGTTTGCTGAGAAGCTAGAAAGTGAGTGCAACCTTTGGAGGCAAATGTTGCAAACAAAACTATCCTATAAAAGTCATGTACTACATAAGTGGATAGGGATGGGTATCAAAAACCGGTTCTTGTTGAGAACCGGTTCCCACTGTTTCAATTCCTTGGTATCGTTTGCCATTTTTACAAACGATTTCCTTATCGATTCCAGTCGCCTCAATGACGTCACCACGTTGCGTAGCGTCTTTTAGCCAGTAGGAAACATGGCGCCTAAGCGGCACAAACGCTCAAAAGTTTGGTTACATTTTATGAGAAAGGATGACAACAGGCAAAGTAGAGATTTCATCAAAGGGAGGAAACACTACGAATATGCAAAAGCATTTGCTCACAAAACACGCGATTGCTTTAAATGAATGTCGTGTTTTTGATCCGCTCCGGACTAACGAAGCTCAACCCAGCAGCAGCTGTAGCGTTTGGACGTCCTCTCCCGTTAATACTGCAGGTAACTAATCAACTAGCATTGCATATTATGTTAGCGCGATTTGCCTTATTACAAAACCTGCTATTACTGTGCGTTGCATTTAGAGGACCATCACGAGAGAGACAGACCGTGTATCTGGCTCAGATGCTGGCAGTCTACGGGTGACTTCTCCTTTCACAGAGGCAGGGAAAAGTAAAATGACACAGGCCAGGATAGATCCAGATAGGTCCAGAAAGATCACGTATCCCTACTGAAAAAGCAG
>VUQR01031347.1:0-20504 GCA_015108515.1 Hemichromis elongatus | reverse complement strand
CATTAATATACCGCAACAACATGGGAATAGAGCATTCAACATTAATGAATCAATGGTACAGAAGTGGAAGAAGTGAAACCTTTAGCACAGGTAAAAGTTTCAGTGACACGATTAACTCTTTGGAGGAGCCTCAGTGAGAACAAGCTCTGCTGGTTTCTTATTTTGGTGATGTGATTAAATGTTTCATTTATTTGGACCAGCTCAGCTTATAGTGTAACTGAGCTTCTCTGTCGCTCTGCAGTTAATATTACCCAGAGGCTGCACACACATTGTGAATCTGCTGTTTTTGGGGGGTCTTGGAGTTTTGGGCCTCATTTGCAGGCATGTGCTTGATGCTAAAAACAATGAAATGAATCTTTTAGCGATGTAAAGCTGTTGCTCAGCTAAATATTACAAGAAAACAGATAAATACAAATGTAGCTACTAGTTAATAAGCATTGAAAAAAGCATTTGATCCCAAAGCAAAATATAAAAATGTCTAGTGTGTGTTGTTTTTTGGCACCAGGTGATTTCTAGTTTCTGGTCCAGTCAGGGTTGAGCAGGCTTTGGTTGCAGGCAGGTAAACCATCTGTGTGCACAGGACATTATTTACTAAAACCAGTCAACCAATTAGCATTCTGCCTTCGTAGCATAGGTCATCACAGCCGGGCTTTACACTGACTTTTTGAACGACTGCACATAACAACGCCTCCGTAGCCCAAGCTGGGGTTCAGTTCCCACAATCCCTTTGTGTGTAACCACAGAGCTACACAAACAAAAAATACATTAGATTTCTGCAGTTGTGTTTAAAGAAAAAAAAAATCAGCAACTCACATATTAGCAAAATCACGAGTTACCAGAATGCAGCATTAATCAACACAGGCGAGCTTAAAAAGCAACGTGTTTGTTCCAGGTCGGTTGAAGATGAAGTCATTTTTAACGAATGGGTTTGTCAGTTTTATAGCAGACCAGTGAATCCATTAGACCTGCTGGCCCACTTCACTTTATTTCTACTGCCCAGCCTGATTTTAAAGCAGAGCAGCGGCTTCTCATGATGACTGGAAACCTTCCAGTTTGTCTAGTTGAGCCGCCTCCACTGAGCCCGAGCGCAGTTCTAATGGTTCTTATTTGCATGTTTTTATTTGGAGGCACGTCTGATGTCTCTTTGTCTTCAGTGGATTTTCAGTTGGAGCAGGAACACAGAGATGCTAGGCCTCATCATGGCTGGAGTTTATTAACACTTCAGCCTTTTTGGATTGCTCTTTTTGTCATGTAGGCTTCAAATGTGTATGTGCTGTCATCAAGGTGACTTTTGGCAGAATTTATTAATACACCTAAAAGGGTTGGGTGATTGGACGAATATATGGACGATGGGCTGAGCCTAATGTCGATGGTTTTTACTTATTTATTTGCCCATGAGTAAATTTGCTAATAATGATGGAGCAAATACAAACAGTCAATAAAAATAAAAAAATAATAGCGCTGTTTGAACAGCCAGCAAATGCACCCTCCTCAGAGTGCGCTCAAACTCATGACAGAAAGAAAAAAAGGCAGCAGACTTACATACATGCTAATGCCAGTTAGTCGTGTTTGAGTCCTTTGCTCATACTATAGGTCTGAAAAAGCAGAACAACATTTTTAAGTTATCTCAGTGACTTATATATCATGTTAAACCTGGGTAGCGAAAGACCGCGGAGGTTTGAAAACGATGTGCCGGGAGTTCGCTGTTGAACCCCCGGCTAGCTATCGAGCTGGTGGGTAACAGACGTCTCCGAAAACGTCGGAGGACGTTTACAAATATGTTCTGTCTTAATAAACCAAGCAAATATTAGAAATTTACACAGATGCATTCTCACGTGAAAATGTCTTAAAAGTTTATTTTGTGACCCAGAAAGAGAAATAAGAGTAATATTAAAACTAAATAGATGCCGTTAGGGCTGTGCGACATGACAAAAATCTCATATCCCGATATCAGATATCTATCGTCCCGAGAACGAAATAAATCACAAAAAATGATCATTTTCTGTAAATTCTGTGAATCTCGGGCAGCTCGACTGTCGTGAAGTGTTTTCAGCTGGGCGTCGCTGCCTGGAGTCGAACGTTTAAAATAACCGATGCATGAAACGATATATTTTTAGACATAGGTTTTAACGGCCGCCATTTTCTTTGTGGGTATTTTTTTACTCGGCGTGCTGCGGGGGAAAAGCCTGTTCTAACGCTTGAGTCTAAGGTTTATTTTTTAGCACCTGACAGCTCTTTCAAGCTTTTCATTCATAAACACTGTGCATACTCTTTCACGTGTTTCAGTTTTTGTTGACAAGTCTCAACAGGATCTTGAACTTTATTGTGAAAGGTTTATGTGAAAAATAAACAAGCGGACGGCGGAGCCACGTGATGGTTTACCGTCGTCGTTCTTAATGACAAAGCATAAAAACAGTGGCTTGTCTGGCCGTAGTGTAGTTATATTAAATATAAGACCATCAAAACCATGAAAGATATTGGCGTAAAGTTTATTTTGCGACACCACGAAACAAATGATAGCGTATAATATGAAACGATAGACGTTTTTATATTGTTGTCCGATATATCGAACAGCCCCAGCTGCCGCCATTGTTGGAAACAGAATTGGCTAAGCTGCGCTATGCATTCTGGGATATTGTGGGCCACAAAGCATACAACCGACCCAAGCCTGCGAATGCACGAATATATCGCCCATCGTCGATTCTTGGACTTAGATTGTCGGTTGGAAAATGTTTACATATCGCCCAACGCTATCATCTAAATTGGCTTCTGGTCCAGATAATGTAAATTGTCATTATGACTTTGTCTCTGTTACACTTTAAATCAGATTAGTTGTGTTTTGTTTTCTAATCCTCCAATCATATACCTTCATATACACGTCCTCCAATAGGCAGCTACAGGGAGCGTCATGTAGGCGTGTCCAGTAGAAGCATGAGTGATGCATAGTTGCTCAGTAAACTGGAGGAATACAGGGGTGGTTATAAGGTTTGCATTTCCACTTCAGAAGACACTTAAATAAATAAAAAAAAAGATTCAAATAAATAAAAACTGCTTAAGAAAACGTAAAGAAGAAAAACAAAAAGAACCAGGCAGATGTTCTTGGTTAACAGTTTTATCTGCATTCACTGATTCAGGCTTAATCTTTCATCGCTGTCTGTTAAATATGATGCTTTGCTCTCCTGCAGGTACACATGCGATTCCAAAAAATGAGACACTGTCTGAAATTTAAATAGAAACACATCAAATCCTGAAGTGAGAAAACTTTAAGGAAAATGAGCTCATTTTGAATTTGAGGGCAGCAACAGGTGTAATTAAAGTTGGGAACATGGCCATGTTTCCACTGCGTCGCATGCCCTCTTCTTTTAACTACAGTCTATAAACGGCCGGGACTGAGGAGAGCAGCTGCTGGACGTTTGGGAAAGGAATGTCCCATTGTTGCCTCATGGAGGATCCGAACTGCTCCACAGATCTTCTTTGTTGTATTTTTGGATTCTAGGTTTCCAGTTGGTCACAGTCTTTCCAAAGTGGTTTGTCCAGATTGGACTATTTGGTGGGTGGTTCTGGTCCCAAGGCCGTATGTTTGACAGCTCCGCCCTCTCGTGCCCGTAGCATCTCCTTTTAATAGTCATGTATAAAACCATGTGCTGCTAGTTAGTCGTTGTTTCGGAGATGTTATCAACTAACCGGGCCGGAGCCCCAACAGCAGCATGTGTTCCCCGTCTGTCCGTGACAGGAAGTTTAAAGTAGGCCAAATGACAGCAAGGTTCTGCTGTACGTGGGTTCGAAAATAAGCGCCTGTGTGTCAGAGACAGTGTAGCAAATAAAAACAGTATTTTTTTAGACTCAGCTGCTCCCTTGTCCCGTGGGGTCTCCACATCGGGCAGCCCTGTGTTTGATTTGTGCGGCCGCGTGACATTCCTGATTCGGCATAAAGTGGATTTCTCCCCAAGCAAATGTATAAACCACCACATTTGAATTGAAACAGTTTCCCATGTTTTCACTGTTAGAGTCTCAGATTAGTCTTTTAACATGTGCGTCAGAGCCAATGTGCTTTGGTGCTGTCCTTAAACTTTCTTTTTTAATGTCCTTAACTGCTTCAGTTTCAAATGAATTTGGACTTAAAGACTAAAATAAGTTTCAGTTGAGTATTTAAGTTAATAACAACAATCAGTTTGTAATGTGTGTGTGTGTGTGTGTGTGTGTGTGTGTGTTCAGATTCAAAGCTGGGGGCAGCAGAGGTGTGGACGTCCCGGCAGGCCCTGCAGGACCTTTACCAGAAGATGCTGGTGACAGACCTGGAGTATGCTCTGGACAAGAAGGTGGAGCAGGACCTGTAAGCTGCCCCTTCTCCGATCCGCATCACACCACACAACATGATATTTTCCCTCCAACAATTTCAGTTCTATTGATTTAGACCAATTTTGAGTTTTTATGCATCTCTGTAACTGCAGAGAAAAAGGAAATCATTCAAATCACAGGTATAAGTAAAAAAAAAAACGACAAAAAAAGTCTGTTACTGTCGTGTTAAAACACGATGTTTTCTAGAATAAACTGGTTCCAAAGGTGTGAACGGAGAGACGGGAGGGAGTCGCTCACAATTAGTGTTTGATACCAGGCGGGTTTAAGTCAGTCAGTGATGGAGCTGATGAAGACCAAACTGAGCTCAGCTTTCGGACTGCATAATGTCACCATGGTTACAGCATGATGTCAGAGCAGGTCCCACAAGGCAGGCGTCCGTGAATCTGCGCTCTGCATGAGTCCACTTTGTTCCCTCGGTGTTGATTTATTCAGCGCTCAGACGCTTTGACTCATTTATCACAGCCAGTGATTTCTGCAGCTTTGTCTTCGTCTGCAGCTGCAGGTCTGTATTTATACAGCGCTTTACTAGTCCCTAAGGACCCCAAAGCGCTTTACATTTCAGTCATCCACCCGTCCACACACTGGTGATGGTGAGCGACATTGTAGCCACAGCTGCCCTGGGGCGCACTGACAGAGGCGAGGCTGCCGGACACTGGGGGGCGCCACCGGTCCCTCTGACCACCACCAGTAGGCAACGGGTGAAGTGTCTTGCCCAAGGACACAACGACCGAGACTGTCGGAGCCGGGGCTCGAACCGGCAACCTTCCGATTACAAGACGATCGCCCATAATAATGGACAGATGTGTCGATTGGGTTTTGTGCCGTCCTGCTAAACTGTCATTTCCTGCCCCCAGTTCCGCTCCACCAGTAAAACACATCGTCACAGCGTCCAGACACCACAAAGGTCTAGGACATATGGGAACCTGGAGACAGTGTTTTAATATTTTTGGGTCTGTGAAGTAAGGAAGTTGTTGAAAGCCTGTTGCTCCTTGTTGGACACCGCAGAAATTCCTACAAAGCCAAAAGTGTGTTGGAATATTTAGAATATTTGATGTGTTGACGCCAAAGACTAGTTTATCACATAATATTAGGTGGAAGGAGCTGGTACTTCTTAGTGTCTACTCCTTCAGTTTGAAGCGTTGTGAGCTGATCTGAAAATGTGACGTCAGCAGACTACGTGCTGCCGATTGGCCAGTTAGAATGCCTTTACTGATGAAGCTGTGGGAAGTCTTCGGAGCATCAGGCCTGTCTTATCATCTCGGTCCTGAAGTGAGTTTCTCTCTGTCTGCAGGTGGAATCATGCTTTCAAGAACCAGATCACCACGCTTCAGAGCCAGGCCAAGAACCGAGCCAACCCCAACCGCAGCGAGGTCCAGGCCAACCTGTCGCTGTTTCTGGAGGCTGCTAGTGGGTTCTACACACAGGTAGACTCACCTTGGATTTGGATTTGTGAAGCTATGAAAAAATGTCCAGTTTTGCTCTAAAGAAATAATCCCTGTATGGACTTGTCTAGGCTCCGCCTCTGGGGGGGATTTTTATTCAGGACTTTTGGAGTAATCTTTCTAACAAACTGAACGGAGTTAAAGCCACACATCCCCACTGATATAAACAATTCAAACGACGTCTAACCCTGTGCAGCCCCTGTGTGTGCAGTAGGGATGGGTATCATTTAGGTTGTATCCAATACTAGTGCCAAACTGGTACTTTTGAAATGCTGCGAGTGCTTAAACAATGGAAAACGAAAACTTTGCCCTAAAACCCGTCATGTTTAGCTGTTTTTTTGTAAAAAGATAATGTTGGCCTGTTCTGCAGCTATAGGGCATATATGGTGTCACTCTTGCTAATTTTTCTTTGGTCATTTTAGCCTTTTTGGCCGGGGTGAAGGGAGTATCTGCCATCAAACAAGAAGACAGCCGTAACTACGGTGGTGTTTGTTAGTTCACCTACATGCATTAAATTAATAACGTGGTTAGCCTACTCAACGTAAAATACACACGAACAACATTAAGCTGCTCACCCAGAGAAGAACGGCTGCTGCTGCCATCATCGTCCGTCATTATTTCTGCTACACTGGCAGGGCTCGGGCCAGGACTCTCCTCTTTGGGTTTTTGGGGGATGTTGCTAACACCGGGTGAGATAACAGGCACCACACCCGCAGTAGATGTGTGAGGTCTGGCAGCAAGCTATCATATACGGTGCATTTCTCGGCTTTTAAAAAAACACTATGCGTCGCCAGGTGTTTCATCAGATTCCAGGTGTTACCTCCTTTGCACAGCATCACCTTAAAGCACTTGTTGCTGCTGAGTTTGCATCGTTTGCCGTGAAGTACAGCCAGACTTTTGACCGCTTCGCCCTGGGCATTTTTAATCTGTATCTCTGCTCGAAAAGAACGTTCGTACCTGGGCCCGCCCACTATCCTTGGAAAGGTAAATGATTGGCTAGAATCCAACGTGTATGACATCTCAGGAAAAATAAAGCACCGAAATGTGCTCTGCTTTTTGGTCTGGTTACTACTGTTTATGTCAGATATCGGTACCCATCCCTAGTGTGCAGTGAGCTCTGCGTCTGCAGATATCTCAGAGAGTAACGATGTTGGACTCGTGCTGTGTTCCAGTTACTGCAGGAGCTGTGCACCGTGTTCAACGTGGACCTGCCCTGCCGGGTGAAGTCGTCTCAGCTCGGCATCATCAGCAATAAGCAGAGCAACACCAGCGCCATCGTCACCCCTCAGCCCAGCTCCTGCTCCTACATCTGCCAGCACTGCCTCGTCCATCTCGGAGACATCGGTGAGAAAAGCTTCCAGTTCGCGAGCAGCGACTGAACCCGGCTGGTTCTATTTTTCAGAGCTTACATTCTTCGTGTTTGTCTTTCAGCTCGATATCGTAACCAGACCAGCCAGGCCGAGTCCTACTACCGGCATGCAGCTCAGCTGGTTCCATCGAACGGTGAGTCCCCGCAGGTTTTCTTTAACTGTCTTTTAGGTTTTGCTGTTTATGGCAAACTATCCCTCCTCCTTTATCAGCTGATCTCTAAACACATTCAGACGCTGGGCTATTTCATCTATATGTCATATGTGCATGATTCCTGCAGCTTTTTAGTACTAAGAAAAAAACTGTGGTTGAATGATGATGGGGTTGCTATAGTTACCACTCGCCTCTTGTAAATAGTGTCACATGTGAGGCAAAGCTGAACTTTCCTGATTTAAGATGTTAAAGATGATTAACTGCCTTTTAAAAGCTCCGCTGTTCAACATCGTAAAACATTAAAACTGAATATTATGATATAAAGAAATTCCATATGTGTGATCAGTTCTGGTGTTTGGTATTCATAAAGACGAGCAGCCATGTTTGTAGTTTTTACCCGCTCATGTGGCGCCTCTCTGTGTCTCCTGTAGGTCAGCCCTACAACCAGCTGGCCATCCTGGCCTCCTCTAAAGGAGACCACCTCACCACCATCTTCTATTACTGCCGCAGCATTGCAGTCAAGTTCCCCTTCCCAGCAGCCTCCACCAACCTGCAGAAGGCGCTATCCAAGGCTCTGGAGAGGTACCAGCTCACAACACAAACACAAGCTGCACGAGTTTCTATTTCATGCACTGTAGAATCAAAGGAAATAATTTAATTTAAGATTTAATCAGAAAAGGGGAAAAACCAAACTCGATCAGGGCTTTAAACTGTCTGGAAGCGTGATGATGTCTCATTTCCACTCTGTTAAATCTGCCACCTCCTGTGTTGCTGCAGTCGCGATGAAGTGAAAACCAAGTGGAGCGTGTCCGATTTCATCAAGGCCTTCATCAAGTTTCATGGTCATGTCTACTTGAGTAAGAGCCTTGACAAGCTGGACGGCCTGAGAGAGAAACTGGAGGAGCAGTTTCAGGTACGGCTAAACGCTGTTTTATGCACCGCGATATACTAATCTATGTGAGTCCGTTTTGATGACACGGTTGTTGCTGTGTGTTTGCGTGTGCAGAGGCTGATTCTGCAGAAAGCCTTCAGCTCTCAGCAGCTCGTCCACATCACTGTCATTAACCTGTTTGAGCTGCACCACCTCAGAGACCTGACGGCTGACGGCAGCGAGCAGAGCTACAGCAGCGAACAGCAGATCAGCTGGTTCCAGCTCCTCGGCCTTTTCAGTAAGAACTGAAAACATGCTGTTAATGACACCGATTACATCGATGAAGTCGTCGACGGCTCCTGCTTTGTTTTAACGATACTTATGGCGGCTTTTATGTTTATTAGAGGTACAGAGACTTTAAAAGAAGGAATCAGACACATATGTTTGAAAACTGGCTTCCTGTCTCCTCAGTGTCCTTCCTGGGTGTCATGTGCAGCCGTGTTCTGCTCAACAAGAACCGCGGGGAGGAGATCATGGGCGAGTGTCCGCTGCCGGCCATCAAGGTGTCGCTGGACTGGCTCAAACTGAGACCCAGCGTTTTCCACGAAGCGGCTGTTGTTAAACGGCAGTAGTAAGTCCTGCAGACTCTTTTTCCTCCATTTAATCAGCACAGAGTTTTGTACTAAAGCTGTGACTCTGCCTCGTCTTCCTCTCTCTCAGCATTTGGCCCTGGCTCGTGTCTATTCTCAACAGTTTCCAGCCCAAAGAGGACGACCTGTCCTGCTCCTCAGGTAGGACATCTGCTCCTTTATAACTCACCTGAGAGGCGGGTGGTTAGTTAACAGGAGTGAACTAAAAAATATTAAATAAATATGAGAAAATTAAAACTGAGGGCTAGTTTACTGGCACCTCCTGTCATGCATCTACTGGACTTTCAGACAGTTTTGATACAAAGAGTTTCACGTGAAATTGAATCGCCCCCTTACTCACTGTTAGCACTGCAGTAGTTTAACCTGCGAACCTCATGTTTGTTTTCTTCTGGCTTTTTAAAACCTCTGCCTGAACAAACCAAAACATGTATTTATTAATCTCTCGAAAGTTCTTCTGAGCTGAATTTCACCCGAGGATGTTTGTTTTCTCCATAGTCACACCCCTGCCTGAGGAGTTTGAGCTGCAGGGTTTCTTGGCTCTCCGTCCTGCTCTGAGGTAACGACTCGCCTCACTCTTATAGCGAATGTTTAAAGTGTTCAGTCAGGCCTGATGTTCTGATGTATGTTTCAGGTGTCTGGACTTCACCAAAGGACATCAGGGCATCCTGGTGGACCGGGACGGCCTGCCGGTGCATGCCCGGCACCAGAGACTCATCAGCCTGGGCAAATGGGTGGCCGACAGCCAGCCGGGGTGAGTGTTACTCCGCTCTGTGACATCGTGTCGTGTGCAAACTGGTGCGTCATAGCTGTGTCCCCTCTGCAGACTGATCCAGTACAGAGTGAGTGAGGATGGCCTCCTCGCCTTCATGACTGACATTCCAGAGCAGACCATTGAGGAGCCACAGGAGAAGGAGGTACCCGTGCTGCAAGAGTCGTTAAATGGAGAGCAGACGGCCAACGACGGCGGGAATTCCGGCCTGAAGTCCGTGCTTTCAGTGGGGAAGACTCAGAGCTCGTGGCCTGACAGCAGCGACCGTCCAGTGGTCACCTTCAAAGAGAACATCAAACCCAGAGAGCAGAGCCGCGAGCCCACAAGAAACCACCATCAGAAAGACGTTGGCAAGGAGCGCCGAGACTTCTCCAAAGGCAACGGGGCCGCTGGGAAAGGAGAGCTGAAGAGGGACGGTAAGAGGAAGAGTGAGTTGAAGAAGAACGTCCATGAGAAAACGGCCGATGCTGGAAAACAGGTAGAGACGCTGAAAGGTTTTTAATGACAAAGCAGCACGTTCGAGTCTTTGAGCCGGTGTGATGACGCGTTTGCTTTCGCTCAGGTGAAGGCACAGACAGAGCTGAGGAAGACTCCAGTGTCTGAGGCTAAGAAGACTCCTGTCACTCAGACTCAAACCACCTGCTCCTCGCAGTTCATCCCCATCCATCATCCGGGAGCCTTCCCGCCCCTGCCCAGCAGACCTGGTACGTTTGGACCTTTTTCTTAAAAAAAGAAAAAAAAAATTTCTTTAAATTTAAATTTTAACTGGTCCCAGATAGGCACCATTAGCATGATTTTCCATTTTTAATGGTGGGTAAGACCAGAGCTTCTGGCAAAAATGTGCATGAGCACATGCAGAACCTGCAGACTTTACACAGAGGGGGTCAGCCTGGGTTTGAACCACCGAGCTTGTTTATCTTTAAAGGTCAAAACTTTATTTTGAAAACCGTCTTCATGTTAATTGCCCTGTGTTGTCTCTGTGGCTCCAAACTCTGATCCTGATCGCTTCTTCTGCAGGGTTCCCTCCCTCAGCCTATGTGATCCCTTCTCCCGTGGCCTTCCCTGGGCTGAATCCGGGCTTCACCTTCTCCACGGGGGTGTCTGTCCCTGGGCCTTTCCTCCAGCAGGCTGTCCACACCCAGGCGGGCACCCAGGTCCAAGCTGGGAAGCAGTCTCACATTCCCTACAGTCAGCAGAGGCCCTCGGGGCCAGGGCCCGGTCAGGGGCCAGGATCCTCGGGACACGGCCCCTCCCAGGCTCAGCAGGGCCAGACTCAGACTCCTTCCCAGCAGGCCTTGCAGCAGTCAGTCCAGCTGACGATGAGTCAGCAGCAGTCACCCACCAAACCAGTCCAGCAGGTTGGGATGGGAAAGAGTCCACCTCACCACCCGGGACTGCAGCAGGTCAGGTCACATGACTGTCACTACCTTTTTTCAGGGGTTTGATTGATCACGAGTCATCAGCTGAAAGAGCGATTAACTTGTGTTTGATCCTAAAGTTGGGAGACTTTTGTGTCGCTTGGCTCAGCCTGTGGACCGATTCCTGTTTGAAGGACTTGGAGCTGAAATACTTTACTCTGTTCACATTCAGTAATGCTTTAGTTTAAATTACACTTGGTCTCGGGTTTCAAATATCAAAAACCTCACTATTTTCTACATTTAAACTTTAAACTTTGAGAGGTGGAAATCTAAGTGTGACCGCCTCAGATTTGAAGTGCAGTGAGTGATGTTTCCTTGTCATTGTGTTCCCGCCCTGAGCAGTACATGCAGGTCCAGGAGCAGTCGACTCACATGTGGAACCAGGCCCAGGCGGCCCTGCAGAAGGTTTCTTCCATGCAGATGCCCATGAAGCAGCCTCAGCAGCAGAAGCAGCAACAGCAGGCCTTCTACATGGCGGCTCAGGATCCTCTGAAGATGTACGAGCACCAGCTGCAGTCCTCGGCTCAGGTCTCCAGCATGGACAAGAAGATGAAGTACCCCGACGTGAAGCTACAGGACTTCTACTGGGACTCCCCGTACAGGATCGGGGATAGCCTGGCTGTGCTGGCCGACAGGATGAAGAGGCCATCGCCGGGGGGTATCTGCTCGGAGCAGGACGGCCCCCCAGGGCCCCGGGGACCCCCCTTTGAGGTGAGCTGCTGTCAGAGGACGTAGAGGGAGGAGTTTGTTTTGCTGCTTTTTGCTTTTTCTGCTTCTTTTTCTTTAATTTCCTGCTGCTCCTTTTTTTTATTTTGTTTTTTTTTTAATTTTTTTAGATCTAAAATCTAAATCTAAACTTGGGTGTAAATGTTGTTGTAGGGATTTAGTTTCATTTAAGAAGATTGTTCCTTCTGATTTTAGTTTTTAAAATTTGCCAAAAGTCACGTTTGTAATATTTAAATCTCACATTAGTTCCGCAAGAAGGAAAAGAGAGGCATTAATACTTGTGTCGGTACATTTATTTCAGTAAAACATGGCTCCTCTGTGTCTACACATTACAAACTGAACAGAGAAATTAGATTAGTTTATATGTACATGAGTCAAATCTGGGCTTAAATGAGCTTGAATTTGTTCTTAGAGAATTTCACGCCAGTATAAAACTGTTTTTAGAGACGTTTAATAGATCCACACTACGTCTTTTCCTCTGCCTCTCGCAGAAGGTTGATGAAGTTTGAAGGTCACTTTATACTGAAATCAGAATAAATCCTGTGGTAGATTTTTGCGTGTTTGAAGGAACTTGGTTACGAGCAGACGCTCTGACTTGTTTAGTGATGATTTCTTTTTCTTGTTTTCTCTGTCAGCTCACAAGCTTTCGTAGCCTTAGCTTAACTTCCTTCTCTCCACCTCGGTCTTACTGGCTTGCTTTCTTTCGTTTTCTGTTCTTTATATTTCCCCCCTCTCATTTTCTTTCTTCTTTCTGTTCTTCCTCTTCTTGCTTCATCTCTCACTAGGACAACAAGAGCTCGCCTCTTCTACCTCCTGACCTGTTAAAAACTCTAGCAGATTTTGAGGAGGAGGAGGAGCTCGTCTTTACTAAGCCTCCTGATTTCTTCCAGGCCTTGGCTGGCCCTCTTAGCACTGCTCCTGGACCAAATATATTTGTATGTAGCCCTGTCTTCCTTACCCAGCACCTATCCCTGTCCTCAAACCCAGACTTCTCTGCATCTAGTCTGAAACCACCCTCTGCTCACCAATCTCATCACCAGAGCTTCTCACATCTCCAGATATTAGACTTACAGTCACAATCTGCACATTTAGGAAGACAAAGGAGTTCATCCCATCATGCAGCCATTGTCCTTTGATAGACCTTACCTGATATGAATTTGGCTGATCTCCCTGTAGAGGTGTATCCAGACACCTTCCAGCTCAGCAGCCGAGCTGTTTTTAGCCGAAGAGTCCAGCCGTGTTCATACTTTGATGTTTTGGGGTTGTGCACCTTGAAGTCGTCTTCTACAGTGCCAGTGTCAACTTGTAGTTTAATGTCCAGAGGTATCTGAGGGGAACAAGAATTCAGCTGTGGTGCCTGCGGCTCAGAGTCCAGGGTTAGCTCCTCCCTTCTCAAAACGACAATGAAGTTTAGGGATTGCCGTAGCGCGCCTCACTGAGGCTCAGATACACGAGGACAGAACTTCCACTCGGAGCCATAAACTCTCACCCAAGCTGAAAATGGTGCACGACGGTGATCTAAAAAAAAGAGATCAGCCAAGTTTATGTTGGGCTTAGACTTTTAGATGTCAAACTGAAACCCCTCATGGCCTCACTGATTTGCTTCCTTTCAATGTTTTGAAGCAGAGCCTGAATTTATAATTAGAAATATTCTCAGTCTTTGTTACGCTGACCTGGCCTTGTTTACTTTGAGACATGAAACACGGGAGAACAGCTGGAGACTGAAATAAGATGTTAGTTTAGGTTTCCAAATGTGAGCCTTGAATTAGGACAGCTGTGTTTACGATTTGAGTGAGACGGTCTGATTATTGACGCTTTTAAATTCCTGCAATGACTTTAAAGGATCCAGTTTGCAAACCTCAGAAGCCACCAGCTGCAGATCACAAAGATTTACTTGATGTCTGATGCAACTGCTTCACAATAAAACTCCTCCCGGGGGCTTTTACTGTGGAACACCTTCATGACTCACTCCTGCACTGATCTGAGGTCAGTTTGTCATCGTCTTCTCTCTCTCCAGCTGCCAAACCAGACCCGAGTGGACGGCCCCGAGGTCATCGGCCAGTCGTCCTCTCTGCTGCCCATACCCGGCTTCCCCATGCAGGTCAGAGCCTGGGCCTCGGTCCCGCTGAGCTCTCCAGCTCTTCTTAATGCAAACACACACCATCACACGTTCTTTGGTTTTTATTTAGTGAATAGGATGGATGCATGAAATGTCATATTAAATCACTAACGGTGGCAGGTATGACTACGGTGAGAAACTAAAACCTTAAAATTACAATGACGGCATCAGTTCAATGCTGTCACAATTTGTGCATAAATTTGGTAAATGTAAAAACGTTTATTGTGCTTTGCTCAGCTTTGAATTAATGTTAGCAACAGATGATGTCACTGAAATCTTCTTTCATAATGTGGATAAATACGAGGCTGACAGCAGCTTCTGTTTGTGTGCAGGAGTACAACCAGAACAGCATCTTCAGTCAGGCCTACGGTAAAAACCTGCCGCCCAGCTCCAAGCCCGACGTTCCCATGGTGCACCAGGAGCCGTCCCTCTACACGCTGTTTGAGGGCACCCCGTGGTCCCCCTCCCTCCCTGCCAGCTCAGGTACGTCACAGAGATGCTTCTAATATTCAGTCTTGCTGGGGGGAACGTGTGGCTGATGGATACTGTGCTCTGATTGGCAGATCACTCTACCCCGGCCAGCCAGTCTCCTCATTCGTCCAATCCCAGCAGCCTGCCGTCTTCCCCTCCAACCCACAACCACGGAGCTTTGCCTTTCTCCAACTTTGGGCCCATCGGGACTCCGGACAACCGGGACCGCAGGGGAATGGACTGCTGGAAGGCCAACAAGAGTGGTGAGCCTGGAAAACGCTGTTGGGGGCGGGGCTTCAGAGCAGTTTCTGGAGTTGTTGCTTACATGAGTGAAGAGCTTCACTTTTTTTTCCTCTTGCAAACAGAGGGATTTAATGTCACAGATTTGTGTCTGCTACCCTTTTTATTTTAACCATGTTTGGTTCAGTTAGACTTTTATTTTGAAAACTACTGCCTTGACACATGATTTAACATTTTTATGAGAGGACCAGGTGATCGAAAAGCTAACACCCTGGGCCAATACACAGCCAGTGCAGCTCACGTGACAGAAGGGCAGAGCGGTTGCCTCACGTGTGCTCGTTGTGTTTCAGGAGCAGTCGGCGGATTCGGTCTGGACTACCTGCCAACCTCGGCCTCCTCTGCATCAGACAGCAGCTGGCACCAGGCTGGGTCGACGGGCACCTCCTGGACCAATCAGGACTCTCCGATGGAGGAGTCATCCTCCACCGTGCTGCTTGACAGCCTCAAGGTAACAGCAGTCCACCCAGGTTTAGAAGCCTGAGAAGAAATAATTAATGTTTATCGTCTGACTCGCTGATGTTTACACAAAGTTTTCTCCATTGTGTGATCTCTGGTGGATTTAGTCTCATGCTAACCCTCTCCCCTTCTACACAGTCCATCTGGTCGAGCTCCATGATGCAGCCAGGCCCGTCGGCGCTGGAGCAGCTCCTCCTGCAGCAGAAGCAGAAGCAGCAGCGAGGTCACGGCGCCATGAACCCGCCTCACTGAATGGCAGCGCGAGGCGGCGCTTTGTGTCCGGACGTCAAAAAACCACCACCAGGAGAAACGGAGGGAAAAAAAACCACAGAAGTTTGACGAAAACAAGCTCCAACTCAAATTAAACCGGCGAGAAACGGTGGAGGCTGGGGAGGCGACATGACCCCCCGACGAGGCTGAATCACCACCCCCACCCCCTCGGCTGTCGAGGAGCGGTGACGCCCCTCCTGGATCGGAGGGCGCGGGATCTCTTCGACCACGGTGCCACGCACCACACCACCGCCGGGTTTCATTCAACCGGTGGAAATCTGAACATTGAGGAACCACCCCCCCTTCACATCACTGCCCCCCCAGTTATGGACAGACGCCACATCTCTACAAACTCGCCATCTGAAAGAACGACCTTTTCTTTCTTTGGAAAAAGATTAAAAAAAAAATAGGAAAAAAGAACGACCTCCCGGACGTCTGCTCGGTCCCGATGGAGAGCCGGTTTTTAGCGTCTCCGCCGCCGCCGCCGTAGACTGAAGCGGGGCCGTTCGCGAGAGCCAGAATGGTGTGGTTGTCGGGTTTGGGGGGAGGCCAGGTGACGCATGGGGGGGTAAAAACAAGACTGGACTTTCTGATCTCCATTCATTTTCATTACTGAGGAGGGAGGAAGGAAGAAAGGAAGGAAAGTTTGGTTTCAGCTATATAAATATATACATGAATATATATTGCCATAGTTGGACTTGTCTTAGCCGTGAGGATCGGAACTGGACGTCGTGAAGCCGGGCGTAACGCCTCCCGGGCTGAGCGCTCGCTTGTGTCGGTGCCCGACGACGGGGTGGCTTCACGATGAACATCGAAGGAAAGACGGAGGAAGGATCATAAACACCCTGTCGACCGTAGGGATAGTGTCACTGTTAGCTTCAAGAGATTGCAGTTATTAACAAAAAAATAGAAACTGTACTTTGTGATTTGTTCGTAGCCGTTTTAGCTTTACGCCCTCCGAGGTGATACAGGTATGTCTATTAGCTTCCTGCTTGGATATTTTCGGGGTTCTCTTCCTCTCTGACCTCTTCTTCCTGTTATTTCTTTACGTAATGAAGAAAAAATGGAAATATGTAACCCTGCTTGCTTACCTGCATTTACTGTTTGTTTTTGTTGCTGTTCTTCTTCACTGGTTTTAAGCAGCTCGCCCAGAACCTTTTCTATTATCCTTTCTTCGAGAAGCACGACTGCAGCTTGACGCTGTACAGCAAATTTGTTTCCTTTTTTATTATTATTATTATTATTAATGAACGGAGCGTCTGGAAACCCTGTAGCTTTACTTTTATTAAACCTGCAAGTGAAGCCCCGCCCCTTTCAGTGTAAAGTTATCCTAACCAGATTAAGGGGCTCAAAGCTACCAAGTAATAACTTGAAATATTAGCTAAAAAAAAGAGTATTTGATCACTGGTTAATCTGCAGGTTCCTGTAGGCCAAAAATATTTCATGATTTTGCTGTAAAATACAGAAATATTTAGTTTAATGACATAAAAGAAAAAAAAATGCAGAGGGTGGTCAGGCGGTGAGGACACACTGAGTAACTCGCTCATTACAGGCAGAGTGAAATATGAAGCAATTATTGATTTTAATGAAGAATCTATTTTCTTTATTTAATCGGCGAATCATTTGCGTAGACTAAAAATTCCTCCAGTGGTTCGCTTCCTGCTACTTCTAACCAATCCTGTAAGAGCTGTTCAGTTTCCTGTGACTGACAGAAAAAAGGCAGCGCTCTCATTGGTCCTTCGCTGTCGCTGCTCTCTCTTCATTCTTTAAGAGTTTAAAGATTCATTCAAGAGTTCTAACGAGGCTGTAAGATGCAACGTTGTTCAGTTCAGAAAAAATGAAAAATGTCTTAACTCGCTGATGAGCATAATTGTTGTTGCTTTTCCTTCATGTGAAAGAAGAAGGTTCGCCTGCAGCCCGGGTTGATCCCACACCAGTTAAACCCGAGCACAGATTTTTAAAAACTAGTCCTCGCTTTAGTGGAAAGAAGCAATGAAACCTTGTGAGAACAAATCTTTGAATAATTGAGAGCAGATCACGAGCAGCCTGGCAGCGCTGCGGGGAAACCGAAGTCTCACCTCAACACGCCAAGGTGTAAACATCAGTATTTTACTTGTTTATTAATCAGCTGTGCAGTTTGTAATTATTAAGGTCTTTACTGCAGGTCTCACAGGAGTGCGGGGGAGGTGGGTCTGCAGACTGTCTGCTCTATTACATCACATAAAGATTTAGCCCCAAATAGGTTTCACTGCTTTGTTTTCTTTATCCAAAAAACTGTGAGGTTCCGAACTGACGGGGGAAAACAGCATAACTCATTAATTCTCCTCTGAAACATCGTTCAGGCCAGCAGTGACGATCTGAGGTTCCAGGGCTGCAGTGTGTTTCGCGTGACATGAAAATGTCTTTCAAATGAAGTCTCGTAATGATTTTCTGTGCTCGGCTGTTGCAGACGGGAACGTTTGTGTGCGAACGGCAGGATCTCAAACAGATTTAATGTTGCCATGACGCCAAACAGTTTCTCCTCATGATTACTGAAACATTTTTCTGTCCTGTGACCTCTAAGCTGAAGTTGAACCTTTGAGCTCAAGCTGCCCTCAAGTGATAACAATAAGCTCCTCCTCTGCTTCTGATTGGTTTTCACAGCACGTGAAGCAGGTGTTCTGACAGATTGAAATAACTGGCACGTTTGGAAAGCATCGGCTGGCCTGTGTTTGCTTCGACTTTGTGATCACGCTCGGCATCTGATGTGAACGCATCACGTTAGAAGCTGAAGAAAGTAAACGGCTCAGTTTTCATCAGCCAATAACAGAAAAACAACAAAGTGGCCAGTGCAGTATCATCAGCAGACTTTTGTTTCTAGATTTTCCCTTTAAAAAAATAAACACTGATTTTCAAACTGAGGCACTGAACTCAAACCCTTCTCCCGGCTCTGGACGGGTTAATGATGACCTGCTGGATGGTAATTGCTTTGTTACTGTGGCTCACCCTTCATTAAAGAATGCAGGTAGAGGTTAGACTGCAGGTGTCTTGTTTTTTATATTTCTGCCGTCGTATTTAACCGCTTTAAAACAAGCCGAACTCGATCCTCGTCCATCTTAAAGTAGATTTTTTAGGTCTAAACGGGTTCCCGGGAAGGTTCGTGTGGTGGAAGCGGGCTGTAAGGCTGATGCTGGGTCTGGGGGTCACGATGTCGGCGTCGATCATTTTAGAGCGATAGCTGGCCAATCAAGATGCCAGGCTTTAGCGGGATGTGACCGTTTGAACCAACAGGAAACCGTTCTCCATGTTTAGAAAATAAAGTTCTGGGGAGGGAGAAATGAAAGCCTGTTTTTATTTTCCTGCTGGGGCATTTTATGAAAGCAGACTTCAGAGACGTGTCTATTCTCTGTGTGATTGTGCTTTTCATGTTGCATTTACAAAGTGTATTTGAACAATAATAAAGAAAATATTCCTGAACGTGAGGGCGAATTCAGCCAGAAGCGTCAAGGAGAGGACTCCTCTTTGTTTTCGTGTCAGAAGCTCACCACGTTGATCTCTGCTGACTCTTTTTTGAGTAAGAACTTGATGTACTCTGATCGTCGATGACATTCCACTCGGAGATGTTTGGGAGGTTTCAGGACGGCGGGTCCTCGTCGGTTTGTGCTCTGACAGCAGATTTGTAGTCACGTCTGAGATCTGAGCTTTACTTTACGGCTTTTTGTGTTTCTGTCTCTCTGTAGACTTTCAGAAAAGATGGAATCAGAGTTTAAATAAACACCAACTATGTTCTCCTTTAATGCTGCGTCCAGTTTTCTTTGTCTTTTTTGCAACAAGTGTTGACCGCCACCATTGAAATCAGGCACTCATGTGAGTCCAGGATCGGTTCGGGAGCTGGGTGTGAAAACGGGGTTGACCCTCATGTTGTGTTCAACTTTGAGCGATTCAAACATTTTATCTCTGAAAATGTAGTTTATAAATTGACCTGATTCCATGTCTTTGTCCACAAAGAGGACTTCAACACACAAAATAAATATTAGTTTACTAGAACCAGGCTCAGGGAGGGGAGGGGCGGGGCCATCTGCTGCGACCGGGTGAGAGAAGATGAGTTCAGGTACATCCCCATTTATCAGATAAACATATCCACAGGCATCCCTTGGGTTTCCTGGCAACCACCTCTCGCACGGGAACAACTCCTGTGCTGGCAGTTCTCACAGACAGCTGTCCCAATTCGGGGCCGCCTTCCAAGGATGCAGCCCATGAACTGGGACACAGCTCATGTTTCAGTAGTGGTGAACTTTTCTTGTAGTTTTGGTGTCTGATGTTTTTTTGTTTGTTTGTTTTTTGAGGCCTTGCTCACAGATCACTCTGTGGCACCGTCGTGGCTTTGATCACCACACTGGTGAGGAGGAGAGAGGCCATGAAACACAAAGTGAGGCAGTGTCAGAAGCTGAAGATGGCAAGAAATATAATCCAGACCAAGAAATGATGAGAAATTCAGTGATTTTCTTATTTTCTTTGCTTATTGTATCTCTATATTGTTTACATGATTGAAATAAATTAAGAAACAAATATTTTAAGCCCAATGCTTAGCCTTGTCCACCCCAGCTGTAAAACTCAGAAACCAGTCTTATTTGTTATCATCTATCGTCCACCTGGGCCATACACAGAGTTTCTGTCTGATTTCTCAGACTTTTTATCTGATTTAGTGCTCAGCTCAGATAAAATCATTATTGTGGGGGATTTTAACATCCATGTAGATGTTAAAAATGACAGCCTCAACATGGCATTTAATCTGTTATTAGACTCAATTGGCTTCTCTCAAAATGTCAAAGAGCCCACCCACCACTTTAATCACACTCTAGATCTTGTTTTAACATATGGCATAGAAACTGAACATTTAACAGTGTTTCCTGTAAACCCTCTCCTGTCTGATCACTTCCTGATAACATTTACATTTACAATCATTGATTACACAGCAGTGGGGAGTAGATTTTATCACAGTAGATGTCTTTCTGAAAGCGCTGTAACTAAGTTTAAGAATTTAATCCACCCACTGCTATCATCATCAACGCCCTGTACCAACACAGAGCAGAGCAGCTACCTGAACACTACTCCATCAGAGGTCGATCATCTTGTTAATAGTTTTACCTCCT
>VUQR01031345.1:54054-72044 GCA_015108515.1 Hemichromis elongatus | reverse complement strand
TAAATGAAACAAAGAAAAAAAAAAAAAAAAAAAGAGTGGAAAAAAAAAAAAAAAAATCTAACGTACAGAAAGCGCGACATTTTAGTGAGAGAGCAGAGAAAGAGAGAATGAGGCATGTGAGAGGTAGATGACAATGTGAGAAAAGTGTGGGAGGTGCTGAAAAAGAGAAAAAAACTGAAATAAAAAAGGAAAACGGAAGGAGAGGGCACTCAGAATGTAAGGTGGCATCTTAGAAAAACATAAAACCTGCATAAGAATTGAAGACAAAGATAGCTCTGACAAGTTTAGTCCTGTAGATGGATAATAAAATAAAGATGGAGGCACAAAGATGGACTGAGGGAATGAAAAAGTAATGGAGCTACTCAAGAGTCCAAAGGCTTCAGTGCAGAAGATAGAGAGCCTATGGTAGCATACACTATATTTAGTAGGTTGAGGTGAGGTGTGTGCACGTCTTCAAACTGTACTAATTGTGTAATTAAACCACTAAAATATTTCTCTAGTGTAATAACAGTGGCACAAATACAGAATCCTAAAGTCCTACAATAGAATTAAATTGAATTAAACTCGGGATTTATTTGACACAAACATCAACACAGTGATATTTGCTCTTTGAATTCAAATCAAAGAAATCTTCTTCTAAATAATTATAGCTGCTAAAGGAAGGAAACAAAACAAAATTTTAACTACACCACTAAAAGACCAATAAAACACACAACGCACAGGATATATGCCATTCCAAAATAAACCCAACTGTTGCAGTAGTTTCACTAACATCGGTGACGTGCCATCTGGAAATCATATGCTTCTACATTGATGGATTATAGAGATGCCTGTAGAGAGGAGACTGTTCACAGATCTGTGCTTCCAGCAGCTCGGTTTTGCATGTGCAAAGGCCATCTCACACACACAATGTTAGAAAAGCTGGGATCTGCACAATCAGCAAAAAGGACAACACAGCAGACCATGTGCCAACAGTAAAGGCAGCATTTCTTTTCTTAACATTAAGTCTGTTAAATAAACCACTGATTGGTATAAAAATGCTTGACAGCAATGCAATGCAATAACAGCAACAAGCACAACAGTAAATATCCAATCACAGCTACATTCAAAGTATACTTAGATTATGAGGGAGTGTTGAAGGGAGTGTAGGGGGGACTCGAGTGTGGAAATCCAACTACTTAGTACAACAGATTATAAATCATAGTTAATCACAATTCATCATCATTTTGTTTTCTTGCTGTGAGGTAACAGTGCAAACGATTGCACTATCATGCTGCCCTAATAATATTACAAATCATTTGTTTAAATACAGACTGTAAAATATCCCCTGAATGAGAAAACAAAAACTGCATTGCAAACACGTAACACTATTCTTCAGATTTTACAGTACTAAAATCCATCAGCCCACAGCACAGTGGTGTCTGAAAGCATTAAATCAGCATTCGAATGCATCCCTGGCCTTCAAAACCTCATACAGGTCAGACAGCATGCTGCTACAATCTTGAAGTGAGGTGGCTTTAAGATATACATGTCTCTTATAAGAGCAGCTTAAGCTGCTTAGTGCTTTTATGGTGAAGGCACTCTGGTGGATTCAGAGCCATGGCACTGGGCATCACCAGCCCCTCTCCTGCGCCAGAGCAGAGAACAGAAAATACAGAACATGTTATTTTTTATAAAGTAAAGGAGGTAAATGGGAGAAAGAGAGAGACTTAGAAGGAGAAAGAGAAAAAAAAGGAAAAAAAAAAGAAAGAGAAAGAGCACAGTATTAAAGTGACACTGACCCTCCTCTTCTGTGACTTCGCTTCCACCAGGTAGGAGAAGACACATTTGCATTAATTCAGAAGTTGTTGGTAAAAATCGATAACTCAAATTTCCACTGAGGCTCTTATTGGGACAAAGACTTATTGTATGTTAAAGCCTTGTTAAAGTGTTCAAGTCTCTGGACATTGGAGAAATGAGAAGGGAGCAGCACGACCTACAGGTGAGGCTCAACAATACTCTGGTACAACAGCATGAGGGTATGTAGAGTGGAATTAAAAAACAAAAAAAATCTGTGAGTTTAAGGTGACAGAAAGAGCACCAGAGGAAAGCCTGGGAAAAGCAAATGACCTAAACAATTTTGTCAACAGATTTAGTTTACAGCCCTATTCTCCACACCCTAACCTTCCACACACCCACACTACTCTCAGTGATTTTCCCTCTTTTCCTGGTTAGCTGCGAGTGAACTCTATGGATCAGACCCACCTCAATCTGTGACAAACACCCTGTGCTTAACTGTAGGAGACAGGAGAGCTGGAGAAACTACACCTGAGCAACACTGCCAGCCCTGATGGTATCAGCCAAAAGGCTCTGAAGACCTGTGCTTTCCACCTATCTTTGCTCCTCAGTCACATTTACAGCCTGATTCTGAAACTGGAGACGATACCTGGATTGTGAACAACATCCTATGTGGTTCCCGTCATGACCATCTGAGCTAAACAACTACTTTCCATTACATCACATACAGTGAATGTGTGGGGGAAGACCACTCTTGGGCAACATGAAACTACAGGTGAAAACATCTCTTGACCCTCCGCAGGTCAGATATCAACCTAATCTGGCAGTAGATGATTCAATCATCTGTAAGCTACAGAGAGCTTTACTTCATCCTGCTGCACTGTGAGAATCGCCTTCTTTGATTTCTCAAGTACATCTAGCTGATTTGATAATGTGAAGTACAGGAGCTCAACAAGGAACTGTGCTGTCCACACTCTTGTTCTTCTAGAACTCTAGAACACGCCACCTACAGACATACAATACTGTAATCAATGGATTTATAAGTCATAGATAGGAGAAGGAGTACAGAAAACTTTTGGATGATTTTGTGACGGTTTGGGAAAAATCATCTGCCTTTAAATGTTCGTAACACTAGAGATGTGGTGACCAACGTCAGAGGGAAGCTAGTGTAAATGGCCCACATCTATCCTGGGACAGGAAGAAGGGGAGGAGTACAAGTATCCGGCGTCCACATTGACAGACAAGCTGAAGTGGCACACCAACATGTGTGTCATAAGAAGATGATGATCAGGCTCTATTGGCAAAGGACGTTGAGATAATTCATATGAAAAAGATGTTGGTTTTCTGTCGGCGTGTTGCTGTAATGTGCAGAGGGAGCAGCATTGGAGATAATAGTGATTTACTCAGAACTGGACACATCTGAAGCTGTGCTGGAGAGGAGGTTACTGAACAAGTTGTTCAGTCATGGATAATCCTGATCTCCTGATCTCTGCACTACTTACTGGAGAGGCAGTGGAGTTTTTCTAACAGCTGATCTGCCACAAGGACAGATATAGGAAATGTTATTCCTCGTGCAATAGCGCTTTAAGATTCAAGATTTTTATTTTGCCATTTGCACACAGGTCCATGTACATTGGAATTCTTGTGCAGAGCTTTCCAAGTCAAGTCACACTTTACAATATAACAATATAAGACAGAAAGAAGCAGAAGGATAGAGATAAAGTCCGGGGTACGATTTTCTATCTACAAGTAAAAAAAAAACAAACAAAAAAAATGTACAGAAGTTTGTAGTTCACTACCTCTTATTGCACTCATAGTATTGCACCTTTTTCACAATATTGCACAGATCTGTTTCACCGGTCTGTTGTGAGTGTATTGCACATTGGTCAGTGAACGGATCATACATTAAATGCAACACTCGGTCAAGTAAAATACAAAATGTTTCGTGATTCTAATATTGTATTTCAATCCTGCAATTTTGATTAAAAACACACAATTTTAAACTATCAAAAGTCAAAAATCCAGTTGAATTAATACCTATTTTTACCAATGCAAGACTTTAAACTACATGCTCAATAACAGCAAGACTGGACATCACATTTCTCCATGTTTCATATTCACTCACCTGCCCTCTCAGTAATTACCTTTTATTGGCAGAAAAGAAAAGAAGAGTTGCCCAAAAGATAAACATTTTACATTAAATCGTTTCTGCCCTCACATTCAAGTCCTCTGCCACTCCACCTCTCCCACACCCCACTCTTACTGTGTCACTGCTTCCTCCCTAATGAGGACCCAGCCACCCAGGAGGTGATGTCGCTGTACGGCTGCCCATTGCCTCCAGTCATAAGCAGGCTGGCTGGAAATGTCAGCCTGCCTCTTGCACTATCTGAGCTCTGCACACCCACACAATACAGCTCACACCTTAAATGTAGATCCACACATACCTTCATGCATAATGTCATAATGCTTTAGGATCACAAGTACCTTTTCTTACCAGAAACTACTAGTAACTGTAAGACTTTACACACACGCTCAAACACACATGCACAAAAAAAGATGCAATATTCAGAAGAATACAACATCAACATGGACAAACATAATCCCATGACCAAGCAGCATCTCACCCTTCTAAACACACTTGGACTGGCTGTAAACACCTGCACACAATCACACAGACATCAGTCCCAGTCACCTGATTTGTGGCTGGAGAAAAGGTTACTTGCCCAGATGGAACACTCTGCTCTTTTCTCTCTTCTTCTTTTTGTCAATTTGTGTGAGGCTGAGTAAAGGTTAGGATTGCTGAGGCGCTTCTCTGTGGCCGTTTTGTCATTCTTTGGCCTTTACTACTTCTGACTTCACTTGTGGTTCTCCACTGAGAATCTAGTTTTAGAGTTGTTGGAGGTTGATGAAGAAAAATTGGGAGTAAAGTGCTAAAACTGGCCACTGTTTACAATTTTCCCAACTTAATAAAAAAAAGAAATAACTGGAGCTTATTGGGATGAAAATGATGCTATAAAACATGTTGACCAAAATTTGACGTTAATATGTAAAGACACTGTTTCTCTTTTATACACTTTAATAAAATGATTATATAATCCTGGGTGAATATTCATAAGACTGAACTATAAAAGAAAAGGACACATTCTGGACAAAAAACAAAACACATGCAGAACAATGGATAAAAGCAAAGTTGCTTGCTTTGGCTAATGTTAGCTGATTACTCTCAGGAGGCAGCAGACATAGAGAGTAGAGTGGATTTAGGTTATATCACTTGCAATAAGAAACAATTGACATTCTTTATGTGCAAATTATTTTTAAAATGTATTATAATATTTACAAAAAAGTACATGCTTTTAGGCACCTATCTCATGCTGATCCAAAAGAATCAGGTTATATATCATTAGCAATATTATCAGAACATGATATAATGGTATAATCTTTACCATCAGAGATGATTACTTCCACTTTTGTGTTGTCTCCCCCCCCATTTTACATTGAGGAAAAGCAGCTAATGATTTCTTCTGATAAAGCAACTCATGCACAGATATTCTTCTTTTTTCAGATCGGGTCATTTTCCTACTTTAAAAAGTCAAACTGCTTTCTTTCCAAGCTCCTTAGACACTTACATATATGCCAGACATTTTATAACTACATTGTTATTTAGCATTAGCCACCTCTTTTCTCTTTTCTCCAACTAATGACAGAGTAGGAGATTCTATCTCTTATCTGCTTTTAACAATGAAGCTACAGGCTGAAGCTACTTTTAGATGTCTCCTGTGGTCACTTGTTTCACGGCTATCTAAGTTCACTTCTCTTCCACTTTAGCCTACAGATGTTTTTTTTCCATTGTAAAAGGGTTATTTACACCAGATCTTGGTGGATAAAATCCCTTCTGGCTTAGAATCAGGATTATTATGAAATACAAGAAAGCTAAAAAAGGAAAGGCTTATATTCCTCAGGCTGCAGAGGATTATCAGACTTATACCAGTGTTTATTCACATAACATTTATTGAGTTTATTGAGCTGCTTTGTACATATGACACGGGCAAACTACTAAAGCATGGATAAGTTAGCGAGTCTGAATGATTCATGAATTAAGCTAAATTGGTGTGACTGTTATTTGCCCAAATTTAAGTATCTACATAAATTTAGCCAAAAACAAGATGCCATGTCCCACCTTTACAAAAGGCAGGCTCAGGCTCACCTTTCAAAAAATTCTCAAAAAGACATCTTTCAAAATGTGTGTCCATAAGTTGCATTACGACAAAAGAGACCAGCAGAGGAAATAAAAGACTGTCAGGTTCTTCCGATTGTCCATTCTCATTTGCAGACTTTGACTTGATTATTTAATTTTATTTACTCATTTATTTTTCCACAGCTTTATATTTGAGTTGACGCCACCATACTGAGTGGACTGACTTACTCAATGATCAATGCAAAATAAAGAATAACACATAATAATTAATCACAAATAAAGAATAATGAATAAAACAAAGTACAGTGACTGAAGTTCAGATATTCTACAACTACAGAGCCTGAAAAAAATCCAAAACAGCACATGAAGAAAAAAAAAAAAGAAAAAGTCTTCAAATGTGAGATGACAAACCCAAAACTAATTCTGGGACTGTAGAAAAGAGCAGAGGACGGGTTTAACTTTGATTTGTGATGCCCATCAGATCCAGACTTTCTAGCTGTACCTCTGCTGGGAGGATTTCTTCTGATTAAAAACCATTTGTCTAGAGAAGTGACAGTGGATTTCATGTCAAGAGAAAAGAGTCCTACTACAATAGCTATATTATATTGCTGTCTCTTTGCCTGAAATCCTCTGCCTCCTTCATATCTTTCCTACATATATATCCATTTTTTAGAAAATTGCTCTGAGCAGGAACTTGTGAAGAGGTAAAAAAAGAGGAAAAAAATGTGAAAAAAATGTAACATTATATATATATATATATATATACACATTTATATATAGTATCATAAAATAAGGTAAGTATTAGCACTAATGGTTGAATAAAATACCATGACCATTTTTTATTGCGTTCAGTTCTTGTTTTGCCTAAGTGTCACCATTTTTGTTCTTCTCTGTCTGCTTCTCTGCCACCCACACAGCTCTGCTCTTCATAATCAAAATGTCATTTTGTAGCTCAACCTCTCCCCTCTCTCCGCCGTACTTCGATGCTCTTGCACATATCTAGTTATCGATCTGTTCTTCCTCATCACACCGCTGGGCAACTCATAATCCACTTTATTATTCCACCTACAGCATATACACACACACACTCTCAGACACCAATGCACCCACAGGGAGGTGAGCGAGCAAGCAGGCATCTGTGTAGGTACACAGCACCGAGGCACACCCAAAAAGAAGCACCAGATAATTTTTCAATTAAAACTCAAACTCCCACAGACTACCCACCGTGCACTGCAGCTTCCAACTGGGGCCTCGTTTATCAAAGCATGCACAGAACAAGTTTTAAATATGCATACGCATGAATCAAACACGTGTACACACACTTGAATGGAATGAGCATTCGTGGATGCCACCAACCTGTGGGAACGGACATGAAAGAAATAATTTATTTAATTGACTCAATTAGCCGAAACGTAAGAAGAATAATCCTGGAATAAACACTGAATTAACAACTAAAGGCAAAAAAAAATGAGCCTGAGGCTCTGATTGGCACTCATAATTGAAAGGAAGCAAACAAACAATTAAAAAAAAATGTTCAGCAAAGGAATAAAACCTTTAAAGTACCTTGACTGTATTTACAGCACCAGTGAGTAGATGTGTTAATATAACTATAACAGGTTCTCCTGAGTAATCCCAAAGCTGAAGCAGATTTGGACACACATTCGTATTTATTGCTTCAGAGCATTTCCTCCGGCCCTGCTCCTTCTACATGGAGGACAGACTAATCAGCAAACCTATAGGAGGTGTGCTTTTCTCTCCAACTGATGCTGCACCCTGCCCCACCTCTCCACCCTACAGCCGAGCCACAAACCATACCATCCCACCACAGTAATAAGAAGGAAATTCATTAACGGCTGAATAAACCGGGTGGGTAATGGAGATAATGGACATACTCTACCAGAAAACAACACCAACAATAACGACATCAACAACCATGTTCACCTAAGGAACAACCAGAAACAAACACAATCTAACTAAACTAAACAGATGCTAATAATTATACATCTCACAAATTTGTTAAACTCACAAAGTTATTTCCTGAACCTGTTTTATTTTTCTGCTTCAGTGTCTTGCTGCATCAGCCAGCTTCTCCTATCTGTCCACAGGATACGGTCACAGAAGTGCAAACCTGAGACTTGCTGAAGCTTCTGTTAGCTTGTTAGTTTGCTTTCTCAGATGTTGAGAGCAGCAATTCCCTGAGTGGCGCCTTTCATTAATACCATGCCGATAAGGAGTTTTCTTGGATTATAAAGAGGAGCAAATGCTTTATCAAATTGTAGAGACTTCTGTAGGTGTTTTAGTCAGAACCTAGATGTCCTGATTTAGGGGTTAACCACTTCTTGTCTAAACATGGAGTGGTGAACATGTACATATTTAGAAATGCCTCTATAACACTTTACGGTGCTCTGTTTGTCTATAGGGCTTCTCCTAATGTGTAGTAGTCTCACTGATGGTTCAAAGCAATTGTTTTTCTTGAGAAGAGCACACATGGTTAACCAGACTTTGCATATCTTTACCTATTCTGTTGTCTTTAATTGAAACACCTGATTTTTCTAGTAGTTTTTTTAAAAAGTCATCACTTTTTGCTAAATAATTTTAAAATACAAAAAAACAGCAACTGGTTTGTGTTATTAGTTCATCTAATATGTAAAATAAAAACAAATAAAGATACATGAACAGCTTTGTCCAAAAGCTTGACAATTAATAATCTAACACTCTTTAAACATAATAAGAAAAATGAAACAAGTTTGGGTTGGACTATATCAACACTGTGGGTCTTCCCTTAAGTGTAGGGCTTCTCAGGGCCCACCTTTTTAAAAAATACCATGAAAAATATATATTTAGCTCTTTTCTTAAAGTCATTTATTTTCCACTGACTTCAGATGCTACTGTGTTTACACCCTGACTGCTAGCTGCTGTCCAGATATTATGTTTGTTTAAAGCACCATGTAGCATGAGTGGGCGGTGGGTCTACAGTTCCTCGTGAACAGAATTCAAGCTGCCATCGCTTGGCCATGGAGGGAAATCTCCACTAATTGGAAGGTCAACCGTTTGATGCCTGTAGAAAGTTTAACTGCTTTGTGTTATTGGTTCATTCGTTCACACTTGTCCATGCCAAATATCAGAGTACTCAGGATTAAATACTGAACCCCAAAAACTACTCTATACATCATTAGTGTGATACTGAAAGCAGTGGTGTCTGTGGCCTGTGTGTGGTGTACAGTGCTTTGATTTGTAAATAAGACAACAAAGATACCTTATTAAAGTGCAGCATGTTGATTTAATAGTTTATGATGGGAACACAATGTTCCAACAGTAAAAAACCCCCTGAAAAACAAACATAAGTAAGCTTATGAATGCTATTCAAGAATTTGGTAGGTGTTTACATGGCATTTGCATATTCTGCTGACAAGTTTGGCAGTACTGGAAGAGGGTCAACCTTCAATTGTCATTGTGAAAGCAAAAGTTTTTCTCTCACATTCTGCAGCTGATGCTTCATCTGCTCCTGCAAAACAGAGCAGAACCAGGACCATATTCACATATTAATTAAGCATGGCCTATCTCATCATAACCCAACAGAGGCATCTTTTATTCATCTGTCATATGGATGCCATGTTTGCAAACAGATGTGCACAACAAAACCTAGCAGACTTTGGTCAACAGATTATGCGCGGAATCCACAAATGACAAACATTCGTCATGCGCACTACTGCCACTGGTTACATGTCTGACTTCATGACAAAGGTTTCCTTTTTAAGGCTCAGACTGAAATCAAACTGTTTTTACAAGTGTTCTCAATCCACCTCAGGGCCGATTGGATCTTGCCACCTGCCACCTGCTGAGCTTCTCTCCATTAAGCTGCCTTTGATTATTTGGTCCTTCACTTCAAGTGGGTGACAATTGACACTTACAGATTCCCGCTGATAGCCCTGCTTTCATACACACCTCACACACAGGTGTCAGGATACCTTTAGTGCCAGGTGGTTACCATAGTTGCTGCGTCATTCGCACGTTTGTTTGTCTGTCTTTCACGTAATGCATTATGCATGTGTGCTTTTTTCCAGCTGATTGTTGGGTTTAACCTCTAGAACTGCAGTCGACCACTTTTATGCTCCGATTCCACCAAAAGAAACAGCATTCATTATAACATTAACAATAATGACAGTACATGAAAACTGGTTATTTATAGGCACTTTGGGTAGGTGAGCAGCTGCTTTGTGTGGCAGGTTTCACAAGTGAAGAGGAAAATCCCCTCAGAGCACACAGGAGTGATTTCTCGGCTCAGACATCTGGTATGAAATAATAAAAACTTATTGACGGGCTGCAGTCTGCAAAGATCCTATGTCATAAGAGAGGTAGCTCACTCTGACTGGCTGATATCTGATTTTTAATTCAAGACCAATATTGGAAAATCCATAAACCAGTCTAATCCAAACACAAAGCCACGTGCACCCACAAGATTGGAGCAGGTCGGGGGGGGGAGGGGGATTCACACACACACACGCACACACCTCCACAGAGACACACAGATGGGGAGCAGATTTTGTTGTTTTGTCTCAGAAAGAAGGAGCTGTGAGGCTCCACATGGAACTGTCAATGAATACGAACTCAAAGATGAGAACTCACCGTCGGATTCCCTATGCATGCTGGGAAAGAAAGATTGGAGCACAGAGAGAAAGAGGGTGATGGGAATGCGGGGGACACTACAAATGAAGGCTCAGACACTAGGACAGATAGAGCGAGGGTGTGAAAGGATGAAGAAAGAAAAAAGAGAGACAGACGAAGACATATGGAGGGGAAGAGGAGGCAGAGGAGGCAGTGTGGTATCTTTGGGGACTTGCTGTCAAACCTCTCTAGGAATGTGAGCAGAAAAAGAAGCAGCTTCACACACACACACACACACACACACACACACTCAAAGACACCAACAGCAGGTCCACGCAGATTGACGTCTATTGAAGTCTTTGCACAAACAGCACTCAGCGGTACTCCCATGAGGCTTTGCTTCAGCCCAGACATCACCTTATCGAGAATGAAATGTTCAACATTCACTGAATTGATGGGCAAAGAGCGTTAAATATCAAAGCAGCAGTGTGTCCAGAAAAAAACACCAAACACCGCATGCCCAGTCATGGATACATTCACACAGTAGATAGTAGATAGTTATTGGTTTCTATAATTAAACAACAATGGTTTTTAGGAAGGTACACTTGTATGCATAGACCTGTTTAACTCCTTTTAAGTTAGTCTTACACATTTTTTTGTTAATGATGGAAACAACAAACATGGTGCATATTATACGTGGCCCAACTTTGCGAACTCCTGACAGACTTTACTAAGTTGCCAGTCTAAGAATAATAGATTATCAGTGCACACTACTGTTTGCTGTTTTTTCTTTTTTTAATGTTAGGCTGTTAGAATGAAGAATAGGCGAGTTTACCTCCACTCTGTCTCACTGTGCCAATAAGTTATTGTGTTTTAGGGCTGTAAAAATAGTTGGTTTAGACCAGGGGTGCCCAATCCCAGTCCTCGAAAGCTACCGTCCTGCAGCTTTTAGATGCATCCTTGTTCCGACACACCTGAATCAAATGAATGGCTTGTTGTCAGGCCTTTGCCAAACTCGATGGCATGCTGAAGAGGTAATCAAACCATTTGATTCAGCTGTGTTGGAGCAGGGACGCATCTAAAAGCTGCAGGACGGTAGCTCTCGAGGACTGGGATTGAGCACCCCTGGTCTAGACTGTCTTCTCAAACATAGCAAGCATTGCTACACTTCTCTTTGAAGAGTAAAGAATTATGGATTTTGGGGGAAATTTGGTGGCATAAAGTGTGTAAGTGGAGATTGTTTTCAATTATATTTCAGTCAAATGTTTTGTTATTTTTAAGATCCAGCTGTCTGAATATGTCGATGTGCAATTTGGACAGAAAGAAGTCAACGTAGAACCACAAATAAAGTGGTCTTAATTTTGTTTACTCCTCCTAATGCATGTTGAACTATTTCACAAAAAACACAGACTAATTTACAGATTAAAAAATGGACAGGCTTGGCCGCTTAGATAACGTAACTCAATTGGCTTTTTTTTTCTGTTTTGTGCAATAAATGAAAACTTTTTTTTCAAGTATATTTGAGGTCATTTCATATTTTTGTGCTGTAACTGGTTTTCCTGGAATGGTCAACTTTCTCTGCACGTGTACCATGACTTTCCTCTGGACAAGGAAGCAGAGAAACCGACTCTTTGAAATTGTAATTTTTTGCCTTTAAATTGATTATTACCCTAAAAATAGTCCTCAAAAATTCAATTCAAAAATCTTTAGAACACCTCACGCAAGACACATTAGCCTGGTGTTGCCAGGTTTTTGCACTTGATTAGGAGGGGTCATTTGAAGAACAAAACCACACAGAGATAATTAATGATAGATTGGTTATTGTATTATTTATTTATTTTTTGGCATATTTGATTTTTCCCAAATGGGTCTTTTTGGGTAGGGTTTGTTTACTGCTTATAGTCTTGAGGCAGAAAATAAAAGCTAATATGCAGAAAATCGTTCAGAGTGCTCTCTTGGCTACTTTTAACATTTTAAGAAGTATAATAACACACTTACACACAACAGCAGGGGAGACACACAAATACACAGACTGATGTGCCAGCTCCTTGCAGGGAGGGCAGTGCAGGGCCATTAGCCTAACACTTAGACACACACCATGTCTTATAGGCCGTGAATGACAGATAGTCCTCTGTGTGTGTACATATGTGTGGTCATTGGTGAAACCAAGAGCCACCATAAAACTGTGGTTTCAATAACACATTTTCCCGAAAGAGCACACAAGGGGCTCTTCAACGACCCACAGCATCTCGGTGTGTGTGTAGTGGGATTGTGTGTGTATTCTGGTTACAGTCACTGTGGGGGCCATAACAGTCTCAATGCCTCGGCATCATGAGTAAACTGTGTAGAAGTGTAGCCAAACAAACACACCCACATCCACCGACATCCACATACACCCAGTAGATATATGACCTCAGGGTTAAGTATGAAGGGCTCGCCTCGGTGATGTATAGGCCAAGGCTTGGGTCATAGATCTAATGGACAATAGAATGGACCTTGGTGTGCATACAAACATTTTCTGGCTAAGGCTGAGGATTGGCTAATGACTTCCGATGAGCTCCTTTACACACACACACATTCGCGCGCACACACACATGCGCGTGCATACTGGATCTTTTTGTATTTCCACACCATGTCAGTCATTTGACACACTGACATGTTGTATCATGGTGTAACCGGCTGTAACTGGTGTACAACTGGTTGTTTTTCAGACTTGTGCAGCATCATCGAGTCCTCTTGCTCCAGGCGAGCCATCTGCTGGAGCTGACATGTGAAATCCAGGCAGATAATCCACTCCTCAGTGTTTCACTTTACCTCGAAGAGCACATTTCAGATGTTACAGGCAGCGGTAGAAGACTGCTTTGTAGAAGAACCTTTTGAATTAATTTAGAATGTGTCTTAAACTATTTTTTTTTTTTAAATAAACCAAATCTTGGGTGTGAAATCACTGCTCACAAAGTGGACCTTAATAAGTAAACAGTGTTTTACTTTCTTGAACTGAAGTAAAGCCATAGGTTTACTCTAATAGGCCCGTATCTTGCATAATATTTTCCTCCTACTACTGTATTTCCTTTTTTTTTTACCATATGAGACTGAATGATCCAATTTTTCCATATAAATCTGTTTTAAATTGGTCTGTGACTTCGCTTTGTCTGTATTTACCCGTTGTATACAGCTTAAGAAAAAAGTACATATTTTGCTCATGCATTCACGTCTTAAACAGCTAACTTGAGATTGCCAGATATAAGAGGTAGGCTCTGTGAATGTTTCATTCACCCAGTCACTCTTTCACCAGCATGTCTCATTAGACTCACTGCAGGCATACATATTCGATCCCTATTAGTTTACAGCCAATCGACTTACACTGACTTCAATATCACACACTGGTTGATAAGGAAGACACTTTTCAAGCCACATGGCAAGGCGAGCAGACACACAAAACAAACAAATCCATGCAGGGAGAGGCATTAAAGTGAGTATGTACTTCCTGTAAGGGTTATTCATTCACTGTAAATTAATCAGGATCAATCAGTGACATTAACAAAATGCGTCATGTAGCACGGAGTAAAGGAAAACTATAAGTCTGCTACAGATTGCAGAGCTTATAGCAATCGTATCAAACATTAAATTGCAACAGGCCTGCATGGGTAAGTCCAGGTGGGAGGGGAGGGGAGCCAGATGCCTTCTGCCAGATCACATGAAACATCTCAGGTTCATCTGGTATCCAAGATAATATTCATCGCTCTGCGTTATCAAATCTCCACTAATAACACAAGGAAAGATTCATTAAAGCACTGCCACTCTTCACCATCTTCTGTTTGTTATAACTATGACTACTACCATGTCCTGGCATAAACTCATTAAGTGAATAATGTAGTGTATACTGTGTGTTAATAGGAAAATCAACTACTAGTAAAATCTAGCAGTTGATTGTACTTCTAATAAAATCAGAAACACTTTATTATGCCTTGTTTCATTATTTGTGTTTGTGTGGAAGACTCAACAGTGGGACACCGAAAATTTAAAAGGAACTTTATTACCGACAACAACAAAAAAGGGGGGGGAGAAAAGGCTTTGCACATTACTGGCACAAGATTTAGGTTAGACTATATGAAAGCTAAACTCAGAATAGAGCAAAAAGCAGAGCATGAGGCTGGAAAATAGGTTGATCAACAACCAGACGACTGGACGAAGACAAAGGGGAGGACAGGACCGTACGCTAGGGACCGACAGGCCATAAAAAAACAGATGGGAAGCAAGACACAGATTAAAGTAATTAATGGCAGATGAGGACAATTAAACATACAGGAAGTAAAGATCAAAACAAGACACAAGCAAAAACCAGTTATCGAAGTGAAACAGCAAAACAAAAAAAACAAAAAAAGACAGATACTGAACACGGAAACAAGAAGCAGTAGAACACATACGTCACAAACATAACTAAGAACAGGGAAGTGACACACACACACACACACACACACAACCCAACAAACCCCAGGTTCCAAAGCACTTTGCTCTGGAAATAATGTAATACTTTTAACTGTTCTCTCATATTTTCTCATATTTTGCTCTGTGTCTCTTATCCAAATTAATTAAATTATTTATTTAATTATAGCAGAATATAATCTTCATATAAAGATGTTCTGGGTAGTGCAATTAGAACAGTCTCCGGATGCTTTTTATTGTTAGTGGCGAGCACACATACATGATTACGTTTGAGTAAGTATGTGTGTGCTCAGTGAATGCGGTACAGGGGGAGGGATGGAAGTCAGGATGTATAAATAAATTTCTCAGGGCAGCTGCAGTACGTAATAAGAATGTGTTTCTGTGTGTGTGTGTGTGTGTGTGTGTGTTGCTCTTTTCACATAAAGATCCTTTTATTTATTATTGGGATCATTTTATGTGTCTCCTACCTTATCCTTTAAACCAGTGTTTCCTACATTTTAGCAGTGCACAGGTTAATTTGTAATTAAGTAGCTTAAATGTTGGAATAACACTGAAATATTTTTTCGTATCATATTTGTTGATTTTAAATGAACAGATATTTTTTTTTCCTAAATTTAATGTTTTACGCCCATTGCTCACCGTCTCGCCTTTCCCTTTGCTAACCTTTGCACGTCAGCTATAAAATGTTTCACTTTGCTGCTCTTTTCATAAATGTGGTCTCATGGCTGACTGACACCAGAGGTAAATTTATGTAAAACTCCCATATGTCTGAATGACACAAAGCCGTTAATGCAACAGATCTGCAAAACTAAACGGGCTCTATATTCAGTGTCACACAAAGAAAAAGACACAAAAAAAAAAAAAACACTCAGCAGACTTACAAAAAGACATTTTCACAAAAAAATAACAACATAAACTGTATCATAACTTTTTCACGAGCTTTCAGTTTTTCCGCCTAAGCAGATATGTATCCCCGTGTTTTATCTAGCAACGCTGTGTAGAAGCACAACCACAACCCTGTGACTGTGACAGACAAGCAGCTGGGTCAGTCAGATGAGGAGTCACCCAAATACTCATGCTGACTGTCTGTTTATCAAGCCAAAGCTATGATGTACAACAAACAAACAAATACACATATTCACAGACATGCACACAGACCCACACGCACCAAATGACAGAAAGTGTCAGCCATCCTGCTGCTCTGATGCAAAATCAATCCCGCTGATGGACACAATCCCTTTTAGGGAGAGAGGGAGGGCAAGATGTAACACTAGACGACAGCCAACTTGCTACAACAAGGGGGAACAACCACAAAAGCCACGTTTAAGCCATGACATTAAATGATGACTTTAATAAAAAATGCAGGGGGTGTTGTTGGTCTGGGGGACTGTACTGCTCACGCACATAAAGGTTGAGCAGGAACCCCCCAGTGGTGGAGCAGATCTTGTTATTTCATAGCTGGTCAAGTTTAAATCACTGCTAGAAAGAAGTATATAGTCTGTGTGTTACATGTTGATGTTCAGCTGACGTAATTTTACTGAGAACAGAATGGAAAATGGTTCAGATTGATTCTGAAAGAACGCAAAACATGATTTATATTTTAGATTCTTCCAAATATCCACCCTTTGCTTTGATTACTTGGCATTCTCTTGATGAGCTTCATGAGGTCATCACCTTAAATGTGTTTCTAACAGTTTTTAAGGAGTTCCCAGAGATGATGAGCACTTGTTTGCCTATTTGCCTTCACTCTGCACTCCATCTCATCCCAAACCATCCCAACTGGGTTTAGGTCAGGTGACTGTGGAGGCCAGGCCATCTGGCACTCCATCACTTTCCCTCTTGGTCAAACAGCCCCTACACAGACTGGAGGTGTGTTTGAGGTCGTTGTCCTGTTGAAAAATAAATAACGGTCCAACTAAACACAAACTGGATGGCATGTCGATGCAGGATGCTGTGGTAGCCATGCTGGTTCAGAGTGCCTTGAATAAATCCCCAACAGTGTCACCAGCGAAGCACCCCCACACCATCCACTCCTCCATGCTTCATGGTGGGAACCATGCATGTAGAGACCATCCGTTCACCTTCTCTGTGTCACACAAAGACACGGCGGGTGGAACCAAAGATCTCAAATTTGAACTCATCAGACCAAAGCACAGATTTGTCCATTCCTTGTGTTTCTTGGCACAAACAAATCTCTACTGCTTGTTGCTTTTTCTTAGTGGTGGTTTTTTAGCAGTTATTTAACCATAAAGGTCTGATTCACACAGTCTCCTCTGAACAGTTGATGTAGAGATGTGTCTGCTACTGGAACTCTGTGTAACATTTATCCGGGCTTTAATCTGAAGTGCTGTTTACTTGGGATTTCTGAGGCTGGTGACTCAGATGAATTTATCCTCAGCAGCAGAGGTGACTCTTGGTCTTCCTTTCCTGGGGCGGTCCTCATGTGAGCCAGTTTCATCGTAGCGCTTGATGGTTTTGCAACTCCAATTGGGGACACGTTGAAAGTTTTAGGAATTTTCTGGACCGACTGACCTTCAGTTCTAGTGCAATCTGGTCCTCATGCATTTAGTCACTTATTTTGGTGCGTTGATAGTTTGCCTACTTTTGTTATTTGTACAGAATAAAAATAACATGCAGAAAGAAGTGTGCGCACTACATATCAGTTTGTGTTATCTTGACAAATAATGACAGAAAGTGAAACGAGAGGAAAAGGCAATGCCTATTAGTCTAGAATCCTACAACATGTACTCTGTCAAGAGATAACATAAACTGAATGGTGGACTACACGCTGTATTCTTTTCAAATGAAATCATCTCGATGTGTGATGCATCTGTGTGTATGTGTGTGTGTGCGCATGTATGCTTGTATGTGCGTGGGTGTGTGCCTTCAGATGAAAGGTTAATTGGGTGGCTGCTGTTGTCCCAAAGACAGAGACAACAGGATCTGTAATAGCTGTGACATTCCTGCC
>VUQR01031345.1:37462-54034 GCA_015108515.1 Hemichromis elongatus | reverse complement strand
ATAAACTGAATGGTGGACTACACGCTGTATTCTTTTCAAATGAAATCATCTCGATGTGTGATGCATCTGTGTGTATGTGTGTGGGTGTGTGCCTTCAGATGAAAGGTTAATTGGGTGGCTGCTGTTGTCCCAAAGACAGAGACAACAGGATCTGTAATAGCTGTGACATTCCTGCCTGCTCCCCTGCACACTCCAGGCAATGGTGTGAGAGCGTGTGTGGATGTGGGTGGATGTGCAGAGAGAGGTGTGATGTCCCTATATAAAGTCTACTTTTCACTTGTAAGGAGAAAAGAGAGAGGAAAAAAAGTTAGTGGCTTCCAAAATGATCCTGTTTGGTCCTTCTTGAAGTGTCTAAGTGTTTTTTTATAGAGAAAAATGACAGTCTGTAAAGTGTCATCGTGGAAGTGGAGTAATTGTGTCCATTGTCAATTGTGGAGTAATACAGATACAACAACATAATTTGATTAATAATCCCAATGCTTTCAGCAAAGCATCATCGTTTCAGCATGAATCTCTACCTACTCACGCTCAAAGAGAATGTTTCCCCTACAGTTTCTACCTATTGACTATTTTAGTGACTGGCTGATTTCTAACATTTATAGTAAGCTGCTTTGGTTAACCGTAAAATTGCCTTTTTATTAATCAACCTACATTTTACTTATTTTATCCATCATGCAGTGTAGTATTTCTTGTTCATGCATTAGGTCAAGACTTTAAGTCCATCCTCAAACTAAACCAGAAGAGCAGGATAAGTTAAAAAAAAAAAATCCATTATAAGTGAGAAATGTATCCCACAACTGAGAGCAGCTCAGCAAGCTCTCATACTGCAGGTAAGCTTTGTTCAATATTTCAACATACGCGCACAAACAGACACACACACAAAAGTGCACTCATAAAAACGCGCATCCCTCTTGAGGGACGAGGTGATGTGAGTGCAGGTGTCATGAGCCATCAGCTCACTGAGTGTGGAAGAAGATGGCCAGATATAGACACAGACACATGCATGAAAGTTGCATCGGTGTGAAGAGACAGGATACGGCTCCTAGCTAAAATGAGTCTGTGCTCATCTAATAATGATGCTGCCTAAAAAAATCTGGCGTGATCGAGGCTTTCATCACCACCACATGTATAATATACACAGCCACCAAAAGACAGAAAGTGACAAAGATGCATTGATAGCAGTCATATTTATATATACATAAACAAAGGTTATGCTATGTTGTTATGTTCAAACACATAATGCTGCTAAAAGCTTTTTAGTTATGTCAGAAATATTACATTTACTTTTAAATAGTGATAAACAGTCAGAAATAACCTCTTAAAGACATCAATCACAGTTTCTTTGATATATATCCTTTTATATTTGTATCCTTTCATCTGCTTTGATGTATTGCTGAGTTGAACGGGTGATCAGAAGTTTTGCATACTTGCATAAATTTTCTTTAAATCAAACTACAGAGCAACTGCCATAGTTTAAAAAAAAAGTGGCTTCACTTTTTTTAACCTCACAAAGTAGTTATGGTAACATAATTGCAAATAAATGTACAGAGTAACTTGAATTAGTTTTTAATTAGGAAAAAACTGATTCTGTCCATTGGACTATATATGTTATTGACTTTCCTTTTGGTGGAGGTCAACAAAATTTTAGTTTAAAGATGCAGACTAATCACATTTTTCTTATCATCCTTAAACGGTCTGTTCATTCACGTCCACATCCTGTTTGGCCTCCTCATCCACTTCCAGCACCAGACTGTTGCCGGCCACTTTCCGGGCCATCGGCTGAGCATCTTCGCCGTCATTGGCAGCCTCCTGAACTGTGTTGCCACCATCGTTTTCTATGCGGTCGGCCTTCAGACGCGCTCTGTTGTTGCCGCTGCCTTCAATGGTGCCGGCCTGAACTGTCTTGTCACCTGCGCCGCTGTTGCTTTTCCCCGAACTACTGAACTATGGACTGTTGCGCAGTCAACCTACGGGTCTGCCCCCTGTACTGTTTGTGAACTGTGGGTCATTTTGAACCAGTATTTTGAGTTTCTTGTCTTTTGGTTCTTCCAGTCATGTTTATATATTAGGTACTCCCGAGTTTATTCTGTATTTCTAGTCTTGGTTTACCTTTGTGATTCCTCCCCTGTTAGGTCAGCCTTGTCCTCATGTGCATCTTTCTGCGTCTCTGTTCTTCCTGTTTTACTTTGACAGTCTCTCGTCGGCGTGCAACAGTGCGAAAAACACATGCAACTCAAGAAATACGTACACATTTTTCTTTATATTATAGTTTCCTCAAAATAAAAAGAGCTTATTAATGTAACTTGATGTATGTGCACTATTAATGTAGAGGTAGTCTGTGTTAATCTGGGCTCATCTGTAAATATCTATAGCTACTTATGTACCACACTATAATTTTTATTGCTTAGCCTAAGATTGCATTTAAGGTTACTTCGGGAGAATACATTTGTACAATAAATCATTCTGGCTTGCTGTTTGTCCTATTTTTCTTGCATCTTACGAGAAAGGTAATAAGTCCACTAGAGTCCAACTGTACTGTATGGTAATGCGACTTGAGAGGGTATGCAAATACAATTTGCAAGAATTTGCATTTAAATGTCTGCTAAAACATGGCATTTTAACTTCCTTTAGTGCAACAAAAAAGGAATACAAATGCTTTACTAACAGCATAAAGGAACCAGCAATTGCAAAAGCTTGGCATAAAGAAAGATAGAAAATACATAAAAAAAAGGAAATGAAGCTGTTTGATTCTATAAATAAACACGAAGCACAAAACCTTGTGGAAACATGTAAACCAACACAGTCTTTCAAGAATCATACGTACTTCAAGAAATGAAGACAGAGAAAAGCAATGCACAAAATGCAATGTGAGACTGCTCACTATGTAACCACCACCAACTAAAAATGGAAAAATGAGGTAATAACGTGAAATGCTCCACATACCGTGGCTTCCTCCCACGGTCTAAAGCCATCCATGCTGGGTAAACTGGTGATTCTACATAAATGGTCCATACATGTGAATGCGAGCTTATCCCCACGTGTTAGACTAGCGACCTGTCTACTGCCTCCAACTGTGTGACAGCTAAGATGGGCTCCAGAACCTGAACTGAATATGTAGTTAAGAAAATGAATGAGGGATGGTTTGCAAAAGGCTGCAAAGGCTGATGAGAACCACAGGCTGAGAAACATCAATATTAAAAAATATAAATATAATATTAATTAATAAATATTACATTTAATATTGTAGACTTTTAGGTATTGCTTAGGGGAAAACATACTGAACTGGTCTGTGATACATGATTTCCTGACTGACTTATCTTTTATTGACCAAGTTATTACTATTATTAGTTTCCAGCCCCCTCAAAAATCACATTGGTGCATGTGTGGGCAGCTTAAATCTTCACTGCAGATGTGCAGACATGTGGATTTGCTCATAGGGAATCTTTTTTTTATTATTATTAATGATTTATCTTATTGATTTTCTTTTAAAAAACTGCGACTGTGTCTCAGAGACAGCGAACAGTGCTAGAGCTTTGAAATAGCTGCACTTATACAGGAGGAAAGGAATCTACAGGTCGATGACTGCTCACACTACGATCAAATATACACTCGCCTCACATACACGCGAACACACAAGCCTGGCCCTTGGCTGAGAGTTGCCATGTGGAAGTCTTTCCAGGTCACTAACTTTCAGTCTACTGAAACAAACACACTTTGTTGGTGTCCTCCTAGCACCTTTGTCTTCCTCCACTTTCTTGCTGCTTATCTATTTTCCACCACAATTTTCATTTTGTTCTCCTTTTTTTTTCAGATTATTGTTCTCCAAGCAATGAAAAACATTTCATCATCAGCAGTTCAAGAAATTAACGTTAGGTTCCTCTTCGTGGTCCTATTCTAAAACCATTCACTTTAAAGCTGTTTGTAATCTGTATTTGTGTCTCTCTGCTCTCTATGCAGAAGCTGAAGGCACTGATCACCTTGCCACAACATAATCATTTTGACAATTTAGCATCACAGCAGACATCATGCAACCACAAAGGAGGACAGAGGAAGAAAGCGCTTATAAACTATGAAAACACAGACAAAAAGCAAGTATAGTATGCTTTGGTCTGTGTGTGTGTGTGTGTGTTATGATATTTTCTAAAAGTACAAAAGCAATAAATGCTCCAGTTGATCGAATTGCTTAACCAGTACAATTTTGACACGTATATCTTTGTAATGAAGACATTTCAAAATGTTGCAAAATGTATGCTTTTGGCCAATATCTTGTCCTTCTGGGGTGTAAAAGTCTCTGAAACAGCACACGCCATCTGCCACCAAAGCTCCCAAACCACTAAAAAAAACCAATAATGATCATAATTCTGTGTAGGAACCAAGTATGGCAACAGCATGAATAGTTATTATAGCCATCCTACAGACAACCTGCGTGATCAAACAAAGAATAAATATGCGATGAGACAAACAGGTGGACTTAATTAATGCGACGCACACACAGACCGAACAGATGACAGAACGTGGGCACCATTCAACCGGTGTGTAACTGCTGTCTCGCCCCTCTTTAACTGCTCTCTCCAAATGACATTGATGCTTTTTGCTTAACAAGGCCAGTGTGACTCTGATATGAAACGTATGTTTATTTGCTTCACACTTTCTAATGTGAACTCTCACGTTTTTCTTGAGTCTATGAACGGCATTATTTTGTATGAAGCGTTGGTCAGATAATCTATCGTGTACCTGTGAAAACAACCAAACATAGTCATGGTCAGTGACTCTGAAGGTTTTAGTAAAAAGGTTAGGTAAGACAGCAATTTACCCACTGTAATAACCAACAAGGCTATGATTTCATTAGTTTAAATTTCAATAAATTAATTAGGGTAAAGACTATATTGTGAAGCAGTTTACAATCTCTTTTGTAAGCAAGTCCATCAGTCACCAAAGGCAAGGCACTTAGCCTCAGTTTGACTTGATAAATAGCCAATGTGAAGCCTTAAGAGAAGACATGGTTTCTAGATAGCTGTAAGTCCAAAGGCATAGCACACACACACAAATATTCACACAAACTCAGAGCTGGCTTGTTAAGGCCATTGATATAAACAGCATTTCGCCTGCCGTGCTCCGCCAATAGGAGGTATCACTTTGTGAATGTAGCGCATTTGGAGTTCAAGGAGAAGGTAGCAAAGGGGGGGAAGGAACCAGGAAGCAAAATGAATACGGGGAGAATAAAGAAAACAAAAGGAAAGGGCATGCAGACAAGAGAGCAGGGAGGAGCAGGACGAGCAAAAAGAGATGCAGGCATCCCAGATAAAGAGGTTTAATTGACTGTCACAGAGCCTTGTGGTTGTGCTGCAGCTACTAATAGCCAGCTAGAGGCTGCTGAGGCTAGCGGACACACAGAGAAGCTGGACTTCTCTCATTATCACTGCTACCCTCGAGCTCTTGCTCTCGTTTCCTCTTCGTCTCCCACAAAGTCGGCGCTACAGCTCCTTTTCGTCTTATTTGGTTGAGTGTATTGCATTGTCGAAGAATTTCATAATGAATAGAAATAATAAAAACAACTATCATATAGTAATAACCTGCATGGCATGATGTGTGTGTGTTTGTACTGTAAGATCAATTTTGCTGTGTAGGGAATTGATGGGACTCTACAATTTGTCAGTGTTTGCGCGAGAATGTCATGCTCTCAATTTTAAGTTCGGTTAATTGTGCTTTCAAGGAAGAGCGTATAAAGAGAGTATAAAGAACAAGTTGAAAGGTTTTGACAAAGTACAGAAATGCATTTAAATAAAAATCACAGAGAAATTAATTATTGCCTCTGTGGTTTTTATTTGTTTATTTTCTTTTATGTGTGAGTAAGTACGTGTGCCACAAAGAATCTTGTACTCTGTTTTTGTTTACTTATTACTTAAAGGCTTAGAATAAATTCATCATCTTCTCTGGCAGTTTCTTCTCACCTCTTCCTCGTCCTAACTCACTGGCTTCACCTCGTCGTCCCCCCTCTTCCCCGTCTCTTCGTGTCCCTGCTGCCCTGTACCCTCTAATAGGCTATTGATTTTCCATCTGCTCACGAAGCAGCCTCTACTTTTACCGTTCACTCATGATATTAGCTGTCCATTAACAGCAGCGAACAGCTCGGCTTGCACGTCAGCATCTCGGTTCACACATCCTCTTTCTCACTCTCACACACACACACACACACAGCAAGAGCACGAGAGAGAGAGAGAGGTCAGCTATGTTAGTCCCATCCAGCAGATTGACTTCTTCTTGCAATTCTTTGTAATCATCAAACCAAATAAGACAATTAGAGGGTAAGATTGGTTATTACTGGTATAATTGCCCGTTACTGCTGCATTTATAATTAATTGTAGGTCACAGTCTGTGTCCTTAGTATGAAACACAACTCTTTGAAGCAAAAACACTACCTGCTGTGACAAAGTTCAGTTTTGTGAGTGCTAATGAGTCTGGTGTTATCCATGTTTTCCTGTAAACAGTTGTGGTTCATATATTAGAACAGCAGCAACAACAGCTGTGTGTGAGAATCCCACTATAGGAGTCAGTTCCAGTTCTAATTCTAGGACACAGATTCACTAAAAATAAGAAGGATATAAAGTTGCTGAACGAGTGCCTGTAGATTGTGTCCTTGATTCTAAGTCAGCATGCTTTGTTGTCCTTAACTGTCAGCTTTTCATCCACTAACAAATGTATAAAAAAATCAAGATCAAGAAAAAAAATAGTACATCTTAAACTTCTTTATTCCTGACAGCGTTAATTTTTTTTTTTTTTTTAAATTATGCTATTTATCAAATTGAATTTCTGTTTTTAGGTTATAAAGATAAATAAATTTAACAATAACTTTAATATTAGTTACAATGTGATATCAGTTATATTATATTTGACCTAAAACTATATTTATAATTAGTCTACCTCGAGTCAATAACAGATTCATGGTATATTTCATGGTACATTTTGAAATCATTAATCAATAAATACATCAAAGCAGTATTGACTTCAAAAGGATAACTACATTATAATAAAATATTACTTCTGTAATGATGTGGGCTGTTATAACTCACACACACAAAGCTGTATTATATTCTTAATTCCCCAAGAAGGCAAAAAATAAAAAGTTAGTGAGGCCAATTGACAGTCGGATGCGGAGAGGTTAATGATGTATTGTGCTGTAGGTTTGTACAGTCAGAGGTTGCCTGGCTGTCTGTCAGTCCTTCTCCACTGCCATGTATTTTAATTATCACTTTGTAATGAGGGCTGTATATACTAACACTTTGTATTGTGGGAATTGTGATTTTTTTTTCGTTTAGTTGTGTTTATTTGCCTTTTCTGTCATCTTTCTGCTCACTTTATTGTCTGATCTCCTTCTTTCTTTGTTAGCAGTTCCATGGCAAAATAGTTTTTTGTTTTTCCCTTGGATCTTGCATCACTGAGTACACATCCTAGCATACCTTCAGTTGTTTAAATGCCTTTCAACTCATCAATATTTTCTGACATGTGCCAACAAAAAGTGGAGAAGTATTAGAAAGGCAAAAAAGCGTGTTTTATGATCATAAATTTGTGTATGCTATACCTTGCCTTCAAATCCCACTTCTTTACTGTTGGTATTGTATATGAACACTGTTTTCATTACTCCCTACCTGAGGGTAACTGTTAACCGTGTTTTGCTAAGCTGGCGCTTAGCCGAACACTGGAGGAGCCAACTTTCAACTGAGACCTAGCCTGGCTTCACTCCACGTCCTACCTAGCTTCAAACTATGCTAAAACTGACAAGTGCTGTGTTAATCCTAAGTGATCCTCTGTGTTTAGACAAGCTAGATCAACAACTTTTGTATATATTGCAAACATCTTGTTGAAGACGCTGTCCTGTTTTTAGCCTCATCACGTTCTCTTCTGTTTATGCTAAAAAAGCAATTCAGGCACTTTTGTTTTCTTATGAGCGAAAGGTATGTTACTTATTTATATTCTGAGAATGCTTCCCTCTATAAATTGACAATGCCCAAATTTGTGTTGTCAAGATAAAACGAATAAATAAGACCTTTCTGTTTGGACAGCAATTACTCTGTGGCCCATTTTTGTGTTATGCTCATGCCAGGAAATAACACTTCATGTAACCACACCTTGTTATCTATCTGATCCTTAATGTATCACCTCAGTTTCATTATTATTAACCACATAATAAATAGCACTGGTTGGAAGCTAGAGAAAGTCAAAAATGTCTAAAAAGTGGAAATGTAAAACCAGTTTAGCTAAGTGAAGAGGCTTTTTATTGTCTCTCTATTTAGTAGAAAATGTGTAGGAAAAAAAATAGTCAAAGTGACTGAATCATTTTGGTGCTTAAATTGTACTGAGTAGTTATTTCAGTCCTTAACTTGCTCTAATTTCTTCTCGTGGAAACTTTCAGTGCATCTGTCTTATTTTCCCCATTGCCAGCCCGTGCAAGTGAACAGTTGCTTTCATATTGAATATGATCCCTGTAATAAGATGTTTGAAAAACAGGAGATTTGTCCAATTTCCTGCCATGTCGCTCTGCAAAATTGTCTCCTCTGTCTTTATGCCTTGGTTTCATTTCCCTTTGCTCGCAATCACACAATCCCGAACACAAAAAAGGAGCTCATTTAGGATTCTACATTTTACAGTCTTTCAAATGCTTCAAATGCTTCCCTCCCAAAGAGGATGCAGAGGATTCCAAAGAATCCAAGAAAAACCACATTCACCCTTTTTCTCTCTCTCTCTCTCTCTTGCTATGTATGTATATATATAAATATGTGTCGTTGTGTGTCGATGAGGATTTACATTGAACTGGGTATCGACCTTCAGGAGAGGTGTGACTATCATTGTGTAGAAACTCAGTTTAGGCTCGAGTTTAGATTTAGGATTAAGTTTGTTGGCTTGGGAGTTAATGCAATCAATGTAAGGACTTCACAATTAATGCACCACAAAAGTGCACGGAAGTGTGTGCTTATGTGTGCAAGATGAAATTGCGTTGGCCTTTACGGAGCCGAGTTAATTGTCTGATTGGGCGGTTCGGTTCCCTCCTGGACGGCTGTAATTTACTGATCCCCCAGCATATGTGAGGCTGCCGCAGCACATACTTGACCTTCTCAAATAACTGGGCCAGATAGAGAGAAAGGCAGAGAGAGAGAGAGAGAGAGATGTCTGTGTGAGCATGCTCACATGTCTCTATGTGTGTCTGTGTGTGTACCGACAATTTGCTTAATGCTAAAGTGGACAGCTGGGCCGACAGCTCTCACTTTAGAGAGCTAAAAGCCTCTTTAATTTAGAGAGTTGGAGCAAGAGAAAAAAAGTGGTAGACAAACAGAACGAGCAAGAGTGCAATATAGGGCAGTTTCTTCATCGCTATCCACTAAAGAAGGAAATGAAATGAGTCAGATGTTAGTTTCCACTCCAATCCAAATAAATAATTACATACATTTAACTAATATTAAAAAAATTCTGTTACAATATCTTTTTTGATGAAATACCAATTTTCATTGTTCCACCTTTATCCTCAGATTAAACAACCATAGTGTGCGAGTGTGTGTGTATGTGTGTGTGCATGAACTGTATCTATATCTTTCCATCCTCCAGTACACTCAGTCAGCTTAAAGCTTTCTGACAACACCTGCACTAACATCACCTGAGCCCCAAATAGCTGTGTGTGTCTGTGTGTGTTGAAATATTGAACATCACTGCACAATTTCTCCAGCATGAGAGATATGCTGGACACCTTTCTCACCTCAAGTGCATTTGGTCTGCTTGAAAGCACCACTGAGCCAGCTTGATGCAGCTTTTTTGTGCAAACCAGAGAAGATAACCAGTCATAATCAAATGTTTAATACTGTGTAGATAAACTGCGACTGGGCTAAAGTGTCAGACCTACAAGTCTGATGTAAAAGGTACATTTGATTTACATGACTTTAGCTGGCTACATAGTTTTCGTAAATACAAAGTGCTGCTTGCTAATTTCACTTTCTGGAAACAAAAAGCTGTGATAATTTGATGGTAGTAGCTATGGAGTGGTAGTTGAGCAGTAGTTTAGCTTTTCATATTAAAAAAAAAAACTTAACTTAAAAACAAAAAAAAAGCATAGCTGCTGATAATCTACTTTCCCTCAGTAAAATGTGCCATTCCAAAGTAACTTGTTACCCTGCCACTACAGATGATTTTGGTGCACATGAAGGGAAGGACAAAACAGTGGAATGGTCTATATGTATACGTTTATATTTGTCTATGTATATGTAGCATCATTGTAACATTTTTATTTGTGCATGTTTCCACAGTAGAGCCAGTAATGTCCTTATTAGGATAGTGATTTGTGTCAGTGTGTAAAACAGTAGCTTCTGGTTTAAATACTCAACTGATAATTATATGACAATGTATTTCAGGTCATGTTACACAGTGACATGAACATGCAGTGTAATGAGGTACTTTCTCCAACAAGTTTTAGTGATGTACTGTATTAGACTGTTCTAGTGACAACCCCAAACACTGGTAATTAAAATGAGACTAGTTTCACATACTAGCGGCACGGTGGTGTAGTGGTTAGCAATGAGTCCGACTCTGTGTGGTGTTTGCATGTTCTCCTCGTGCTTGCGTACGTTCATTTTGAGTACTCCCACAGCCCAAAGACACGCAATTATGGGGTTAGGTTAATTGGCAGTTTTAAACTGCCCGTGTGTGAATGGTTGTGTGTCTCTCTGTGTTAGCCCTGTGACGGACTGGCGATCTGGCCGGGGTATACCCTGCCTCTCACTCAATGATAGATAAGTGGAAGTGGAAGAGAAATGATGGATGGAGAGTTTCAGATTTTCTTTAAAATCCAGTTTTTGAAAATAATAATAGACAAAAAAAGAGACGTCTAATATCGATCATTTCTGGCTTGTTATTTCGCCTGCTTTTGTGCATTGTTGGAAGCCTTGTATTTGAATTATATAGAATTTTTTCCCATCATGTGAAGCATTACCCACGAATACAATACAAGTATTACAATAAAATATGAGTATAATGATATAGAAACATTTACCAGTTAGAAAATATGTTGTTTTTTTATTTACTTCTCTACTTTGGTTGAGTCACATTAACTTATTTTAGATTGTAAAACATACCGTCTTATTCAAGCATTTACTCAACAACAACAGGAAAAAGTTCAGATGTTTCTGAAAGAACACAACATGTATTTTAGCCATCTGCAATGAATATTTAAGATCCACATCAGCATATATGTTATGCTGTGTTCTACCTCTTTTTTTATTCTTCTTTTGCAGTTATATTTAAACTTTCAACTTTCTGACACCGTAGGGATTCCTCTTGTACTGTTACAATAACAATAAAGGTATTCTGATTCTGAAAATGCAGCACAAAATATTTCTTCCTGAACTATATGAACATGGTTTTGTCTGTTCCCTTCCCCTCTCCTGTTCCCCCACCCCCCGTTCTATTTGACCCTCATATTCCGTTCTTCTTCCATCTGCAAACTTAAACACCATCAAATATGTCTTTGAAGAAAAGTTCAGTCAAATAACTTCCGAGAGTTTTTATTCAGAGGAGCAACTTGTGAAATTTCACAGCTTCAGACTTCAGTGGGTGGCCATTACAGCATGCAATTCTAGCTCTAACACACAGCATTTAATGCATATTTTGCAAAGATGTATTCACAACATGCCAACATGCGTGTAACTTTATATTTATGTATGTGCATATTCTTTTGACTTTGACTGTTCGTGTGTGTGTGCGCGCACGTGTGTGTGTGTTGACGTGTGTGAGCAAGGAGAGTGGGCACGTCTATGTGTGTCTGTTTGTTGGTGCAATGACTGCAACATGAACTTGAGAATTATTCATCATATTTCTCTGAAGACACCACAGGGAGCCCGAAATAAGCCTATTTATACCACTGAGACACCATAGACTCCTTCACCCTGCTGCAGTTTAACTTGATGTGGACTGACAACAAAATTATATACAGTACTAAAAAAAAGCTTCCACTTGCACTAGACTTTAAAGATCTTAGCAGTTTTCTCTTTCTTTGTTTTTTTTTTTCTTTTCCTTTTTTTGGTTTCGTAGTATCTGCACTCGTAGTCTTCCATCCTGCATCAACGCTTGCTGTTTGGAGAGATGGTTACTTGCTTCACTTAAATTCTCTTCTATCCAAATATAAGAAAAAGAGAGAGAGAGATCAAACGATTGAATACAAAGCCAACCTTTCCCCCTAACCTGCAGATTTTCAAATTAATTTATCTTTGTACGAATGCTTTTTTTTTTCTTTTGCAACTTAACAAAAAACCTTGTTGTTTCCTTCTCCAATACTTTGTGAAATCTGGGATAATGTTGTTCCTTCGTTTGGAAAAAGGTAAATGAAACATTCAACTGAACATTTCGAAAGTATGGTTACACACTTTTGATCATATTAAAATAAGAAATGCATTGTAAGCAAGTATCTTTTATGCTTTTAACTAACCTCATTATATCCACACTAAAGTAATCATTTTATATTCGTAGTTTTTCATATGTTTCAAAACAACTGATGGTCTGTGGGAAATGCTAACCCTGCATTCGAAAAACTCAGTAGCTTGCTTAGGCCACAAACACATAGATCACACACTCATCCCCCCCCCACTACCACCTTTAAGCCAATAGCGATAAACCACTCTATGAGGCCAAGGGGAGTTAATTTTGCCAACCAGCAGTGCATCTAAATTTCTCAGCTGGTTGTAGCTCCCTCCTGGTAGTGGCTCTCTACTATCTGTTAGCAGAATCCAGTCGTGTAACCCCTCCAGCTATCTGCTTGCTGCCTCGTTGATGCTGGCTTCTCAGCTTTATGCTATGGGACTCCTTTCACCCCTGCTAATCCTTCACTTTCGGGCTAATCCTACTTGTTCTCACAGCTCCTGTTCTCCGCTCGTTCTCTCCCATCAGCGAAGCTTGTTTACTCTCCTCTCACTTTTATAGTTTCTCTCTTATAGTTCCTCTTCTGTGCTATAATTTGTCTTCTCGCCTTTTTGCTTAAAATGAGGATTAAGACTACATTTGAACTAGGTAATGTTTGAAACAACAAAAGTAGGTCCACATTGTGGTTTTCCCATGATTTCTTTTAGAGGTCGCAGAGATTTCTTGCACTGTCAGATATGATGAAGTATGTTAAGTATTAACATTATTTTTTGTTATTTTATTTTTTATTTTTCAATTGAGGACTTTAAAGTCACAGTCAACATGCTGTATTTTTTACATAGTAAATAACATATACACACTAGGTAACGACACACTTGGATGAGATTTCAGAAGCTGGCTTCATGGTCCTTCCTTTTCAAACATACAATTTAAAAAAGGGTTCTCATTAATTTTTCACTTAATTTTGGTGGTTTTGCTTTGCTTTGATGATAAAAAAGTGAACAATTTTTTTTAATAGATTTACTCAGCACTTTGATGTTTCTCACAGTCTTTTGGTGGCATACAGCGCAGAGATAGTCCATCCATATGTGGACTGATGCTTAATTTATCATACAGTGATTGTGTCTGTTTGCATATGTATTTGGCTGTGGAGAGAAATTTTCAACCAATGCAAATATATTCTAGTGCAGGCTTCCAAAATCCCAAGTGCAAGTTGCTCAGTGTGGATGGCACAGTGGATTGGTTTAATGCTGATTGGTTGACGAGTTGGTCAGGGCAGGGATGGGAACCACAGCAGAATTTACTAGTAATGAGACATGTATGAAAAACACAACATCAAAGATAAACAAAACAACAAGACAACATGAGACTGCCACTGAACCCTAATTTACCCATTAGAAGCCACTCAGATGACTGGCTGAGACTAAAAGCTCTGTACTGTACAGTTTGTTGCTTTTTAAGTACTATTAACTCTATGGGGATTCAAAGTAATGTAGCATCAATCAATGTTTCACCACCATGAAAAAATACTCCTGTGACAATAATTATTCGTGTGTGTGAGTGGGCTTGTATGAACCATGGAATTAAAAAGAAAAAATGGTTGATTTATTTATATCACTGCTGCTACTATTTCTTTTTATAACAAAATATAATAATTTTTTTTTTTTTTAAACCTAACCAGAATTTTTTTGTCTTTTGGGTATATTGCTGGGATAGTGGTACACCACTTTCACAGGTAGACTAAGTTGCTGGTATATCCTTCTTTGTCTTTTGCCTTTTCTTCTGTTTACCATAGTCTCATCTCATAGCACCTTATAATCCCAACAGAGCACTTCACTTTCTGACTGGTTTCTTACTTGTAGTTCATAGGATATTTAAAAGTAGAATGGGATGGAGAGCCTGAAGCTTTCAGGCTCCTCTTCTTTGGAACCAGTTCCAAGTTTGGATTTTGGAGACACCCTCTCTACTTTCAAGATTAGGTTTAACACATTCCTGCTTTATGATGCATATAGTGAGGACTGGATCAGGTGACCCTGATTCCTCCTTTAGTCACGCAGTAGGTTTATGGTGCTGGGAGTTTCCCATGATCCAGAGTGCTTCTTTCTCCTCACCTTTTTTTTTAACTCCATATATTTATACACTGCTCTGCATTTCATCATCCAATATTAATAATCTCTGGCTCTCGTTCACAGTGTGACTTTTGTTCAGTCTCATCACCCCCAACACGGCAGACGGCTGATCCTCCCAGAGCCTGGTTCTGCCGGAGGTTTCTTCCTGTTGAAAGGGAGTTTTTCCTTCCCACTGCTGCCAAATGATGCTCAAAGGAGATCATCTGATTTTAGGGATTTTTTCTTTGTTATTTAAGGGTCTTTATGTAAAGTGCCGTATCCTACACATACTGTTGTCAAACTACTAAAACAGTTAAATTGATGAAATTGCATTGATGCATTTTAGCCACTGTCATAACCTCCTCATAAACTGAACCTAATAAATCTGTGATTATCACCCATCACAAACAAAAGTACTATATAGTATAGACCTACTTGACCTGTTGGCAACCATATATTTTAATCAAACTGTAAAAGAGAGAGAGAGAGAGAGAGAGAGAGAGAGAGAGAGAGAGAGAGAGAACTGAAAAAGTCAACATTAAAAGTGCAAACAAGTATGAAATATCTGTACAAAGCCATACGATAACACTGTTAAACCAGTATTGTTGCAGGGAAGCAGAAAAAGCATTCAACAGATGGAGCAAGCTAGAAAAAAGGCCCTACAACCTTTTAAACACTATTGCCAAAAGTACTAAAAATTCATCTGTCTCCTGTCAACTGTTGCACAAAGTTTAGAGTATAAAGATAGTTGGGCTGATAAATGGCCTTCATTTGCCATTAGTAAGTGGTAGGGCACGAGATAATGGGGGATGGGCTGTCCAGCGCCAGAGCACTCTGTGATGCTACCATCAGATCAGACCACCTGTCGTGTCTGCAGGGAGGGGTGTGTGAAGCCTTCTAGCAAGAACAAACCATCTTGTCAAAACTGTGCAGTCATGAGATTAAGGTTAAGCTGTGCCAAAAACCACTGTCAAAACTGGTTCAGTGTGTGTGTCTACTTGTGTATGTGTTTGTGTGTATATGTGTGACACTATACAGTATAACAGGGTTATTTCTCTACAGACAGCTCTGGGCAGTCGTGAGACCTATTCCTCTCCGAAACCATCTTGTGGAAATCGATTCACCTTTCGCCTCAAACACACACATTGACACATACACAACTGCACTCAAACATGCAGACCCTTACATGCAAACACAAAGAGGAAAAACTTCACATCTGGTGCCTTGGCACAGGCACTTTTATGAGAGGTTGGAGTGACATCAATTGCACTCAGATAAAAATGGATTTTGCCCTGGCTGTTGGCTCAGTAATACATTCTGATGCCACAGCAGAGGAAGATTTATCAGGAGTCAAATCAGACTCCTCACTTTCACACGCAAACACATATCACACGCGGAGAGGAGGCTAACAGATCTCATGCATCGAATTACACCATGCTCAATGCTGCATTCATTTCATTTTGCGCTCTTCAAAGTACCTCATTACTTCTGGGAGGTTTGAGGGTATTAGGAAGTAAAGGTGAACTGCTCTTGTCTAGCTGAGTGGATAATGTTCTCTGGTGGGGTTCACTTTTAAACCCCTATCCTCTTCCTGCTCTGTGATATCTAACTCTAGATTTATTTATTGTATGTATTTATTAATGACTCTTTAAAATCTCAAATAATAATAACCTAGCGTAAGTGTAACATCACTACTGTCAGTGCAATGCCTCGAGTTTACATGTTCTTTGGTTTTCTCATTATTAAAAATAAAAATCAAAAAAATTATGTGAAATTTATTTCCTCAACCTGATGCACTGCACTGTTTTTCAATATCTTTATTTTCACTTTCAAATAGTTATATAAATACCTGCATTTAAGTCAAGGCATTTTAATCTGCTTACTTCAGCAAAGAGAGTCAAACGCTGATATTTAGAGATCTGTCTGCGGGATTAACCAGACTAAGCTCACTGAATTCATGACAACATACATATACTGTATACTTCAGTATATATATATATATATATATATATATATATATATATATATATATATATATATATATATATATATATATATATTTTTTTTTTTT
>VUQR01031345.1:18668-37442 GCA_015108515.1 Hemichromis elongatus | reverse complement strand
TTGATAAATCAAACTGCTTTGATAAATCAAATATGCTATTAAAAAGATCTTGTGAAAAAATACAATTTAGGCTTGTGTATCTACGCTACAAAGAGCTGTCTTCCATATAGTTGTCTACATTATTCAGGTGACAAAATGAGAACTTTGAAGTCTGATTGCCATTTCTTTAGATAAGAATGTGAGCAAGGATTACATATTGAGTTTTCTAACTGGAACCTTTGAGTAGTCTGAAATGGGAGAGACCTTTGAGAAATTTCAGAAAGATGATGGAAAAAATTCTATTGCTACAAAATGCATGAGATGTTGAATGTTACCTATAGACGTATATAATACTTGGATTTCGCCACCGTGACATCGCCCAATCCAAAGCTGCAAATGTCAATGTATTTATATAATACAAAGAAAATAAAGAATATATTATGTTTCTGTATTCAACCTAAAAACACAGTTCAGGGTCACGCCTTGTTGTTATAATGACTAATGAAGCTATTAGCATTTTTACATGAGACTCTGTGAGGACTGTCTCACTGTTCAAGCCAACCTCAGGTGGACACTTGAGCAACTCCTGTTCCAGCCAATCAACTGTACAAGTGCTACCTTACAGCAGAATACACTGATATTTACACCATGGATGCCGTTCTTACCTACTTAAGGAGGATGATTAAAATACTGAAAAAAAAGCTGAATGGATAGAAGCCAAGACCACAACATTATGCAACTATACTCAGGTTGTATACATCTCCATAACTAAAAAAAGTAAACTGCAGATGAGTAGCGGATACATACTAACCCTTCACTTAAGACCCCTCTTCAACCTTAGATGTATTAATACACTTATCAAGTGAATACTGGTGTATTAGTCTCCACTCTAAAATAGCCTTTAGTAGATGCAGAGCCCCATTAGTCTGAAGTGAATGGTAGAGTTGAGCTGGCTGAAGATCAGGACTTTTCATCGTCCAGATATCCAGCTGATGGTCTGTTTTCTGAACAGTGTGTCTGGCATCTATTTTATGCTCCAGTGGACCCGGTTTTGGGCAGTGATTCAGACACTGCTTTGCCCTGCTGTGGAACACTTACAACTTTGATCCTTAATTGACACAAAATCCTTTACAGTGGGCTACAGAGGAGAACACAGGGAAAAGGATGGGATGGATGGGTATTTCTCAGAGCATTCGGATTCAGACCCAACAGATATATTTGGGGAAAGGCTCTACAATGTGGCAGTTATCACAAAGCTGGATACACTATGACCTTTAATTTTGTTAAACAATGTAGTCAAGCATTAATTAAAGTCTCAAAAAGCTAACAATTAGGTTTACAAATGAGGGCTAAGTTTATTGTGGATAACCCTCCATGCAGTCCTCATTCACGGTCACTGTTCTGCTACCAAGCACAGGATTAATGGATTTCATACCTAAAGATGTAATTTTTAAAATTCATTGCCTGTTCGCTGTAATAACACTGGCAATTGTGAAACTGGACAGGATTTTAAATAAATAACTGAATTGCATGGCTCTTTATGCCAGCAGACGTTGTGATACGGTTTAGAATCATCTTGTTTTTATAATCAAAGCTCTAACTTTTTATTCGCCTGTCTCACCTCACACACAAACAGGGATAAATAAATAGACAGCATAGCATAAGGACACAAACAATTAGATTGTTCTTTTTCTTGACAAACAAACAAAAGACATTAAGGGAAATTTTATTATTAAACAGAAAAGTTGCAAATTGAATCTTATATTATTCAGAACAAGTTATTAATTTATGACGCATTGCAGAATAAAAGGGGGCAGAGAAAGACTCAAGAAGGACAAAGTAAAGGAAAATACCAGAAGTAGTCTGAGGTAACATGATGGCGAGGATATATTTTTGGACTTGAAAAGACAGTTGGGGCCAGGGGACATGAAGGGAGCATTGAGAAAGAACAGGGAAAAAGGTAGACCAAAGGACTCTAGATCTCATGCCAAACCTAATTACCTTTACCTCAGAGAGAACGGCAGGGAGTAACCCTTCTCTCCACAATGAGTGGATGGAGGGAAAATGAATCTCTGGAGAAGAATGACAGAACAAAACCCCAATCTGTCCAAAGGTTCACGCATGTGTCGCACATATGTCTCACGGTGGGAGTTTGCACGTTTTTTTTCCACATGGATGTGCAGATATGGGAATATGGATGTGCAAACAAGCACACACACATGCTTTACACATGCGTGAAAATATACCCCATCCTTTTTAGGTTCATGGGTTTGCTGTGCTGTATCTTGTAAAAGCAAAGTGATGGCATAACTGATTGGGAGACATTCGTTTTTAGTAGGTATAAAGAGATGCATAACTCACAGGCCTTTGTCAGATAAGCTGATTAAAAAATTCCAACATATGTTATATGAACAATACTGACCATCCATCTCATTCACTCATGTAATTATTTTAAATGCTTGCCAACTAGCAGGACTCAGACATCTTAAACAGGTGACTGGTTCAGGGCTAATTAATCTGATTGTAGCAGTAAGCTAATGCATCCACAGACTAATAAAAAATAAATAAATACATGAAAAGCATGCAAACCTCAGACTCACAAGCCCCAGCAACTGTACAGGTCTGAGTTTAAAGCTTTTTTTCTGAGACATGAAGAACAGAAAATGACAATGGTAAAGAAGTGCATAAGTTTCAATTTTCCATTTTTGGCTGATTGCAAGAAAGGGGAAGGAAGGAGCAAGACCAGAAGGAAGGCATGAGCACCATTTAAAAAATGATGAATTGCATTGGACAAGAAGAAGTAACAAAGCAGATGAAAAAAGGAGAAAGTTAAAGTTGAGAGAGTTATAAAGTTACAAACAGGTGGAGAGAGAAAAGAAAAGAAATCAACAGAAAAGGAAAAATAATCATGTAGTAATAACAGATTGAGGAGGTAGAAAGGTGGTTGAATATACAAGTAATATGTTCATAGCAGGGTTGTTAAGCTTATATTAAAACTGTGCTTATAATTTTTTGTAACTTTTAAAAGGACATTCCTTGTCTTCCAAAATCATATATGAAGTAGTTGAAAATACAATAGTTTCTGCTTATATTGTGAGCAATGTATGAAAGTAAGAAAGAAATGAGAAAAATTTGTCCATAGAGAGTCGCGTTGTGGCATCAACATGATTTCTGATAGCTTATTAGCTAAGGTTTTATTCTGACACTTAGAGCTTCAGTCACATAGTTTGATGGCATAATAACATGTAAGAAATGCTTATATCAAACTTTTTACTTCGATTGTGTGACAGTGCATGCTAAGCAGCAATCACTTGACTATTCTGCACAGCAAGGTGTGCAGAATAGGGGAATGGTTTTTATGTCAAGTACTGTACAATGAAGAGAGGCCAGAGGCTGTGTTTTAAGTAATGCAATCTGCATCAAGCTGAGAAGTACCTGGCAGTCTTCAGGGTGAACCGTAATCACAGAATGATTTTGGCTTCTGTGCAGATCTAATATTACCTTCTGCTGGTCATATTAATAGGCCACGGCTTTCAAGTGCTTTGCACCTCAGTTGAAGTACAAAATATGTACTCTATGGTTATGAAAAAAGCAGACATTTGTAACATCCTGAGCTCATAATAAATATATGCACTCATCCATTTCTGTAGCTCACGGTGGAAGTTGCCCACGACCAACAGTAATCATGTTGGTAGAAAAAGATTCTGCAAACAAAATCTTTAATGCATGCTAGGTCCAGATGACTACACAGAAAATCACTAAACTTTTAGACTTTTTTGGTAAAATTCTTGGTGATCCTGAATAGATTTTTTTTGTTTGCAACTTTTGGGGTTCTGCATCTTCAGTCAAAGAATAGCTTTTCCTGCTGTGAATGCTTTCTGAAAAGCCTTTTGTCTTCTTTTAAACATAGCTATCACAGCTATGCCGATACTGCAGAGACTAAAATTGAAGTTAATTCAGTTACAACTACCCAATACCCACCACGAATTCTACGGCTGTACCGACCAGGTCAACGGGTCCACTCACATCCAAGTAACTTATCAACGGTTGCACAATTGGCAGTGCTACTGTTGTGAGGAAAACCACTAGTTTTCGTCCTATGAAAGTAGTGGCAGTGATCTAGCATCACCATACCAGGATAGATACATTGTTTTTAGCGGTCAGTGTAACAAACTTCCTTTTAATAAAAGTCAGTTCTAAAACTTTGAACTCAGCCAACCCTAATGAATGCTACTAGCTTGAATCTTTTTAATGTTAAATGATTTTGAACTAAGAGTTTTAAAAATTGCCCATGTGCTAATATAGTCACGTAATAATTTTTAATACAGAAAAACTATAACAACTAGGGTCTTACTGTTGATGCTGTGCATTTCTACTCTACTGCTTCATGCACTGCCTGACATATGATGGTACCATTTACTTTTGCTTTACTAGCGCTAGACTAGATGCAGGATGCTGATTGCAGAGCTGTTAGAGTGCTGCTGTATTTCATCTTAAGATTAAACTGTATCCTTGATCATGTTGGTTGGAGCAAAAGGCTAGTGTATGTAAAGCACTTTAAGTCCATCTTCATCTCACTCTAACAGCTACAGAGAACTCATTTCCAGACAGATGTACAACCTCAATGGATTTCTCCCTTAGTGCTATCTGATGGCTAAGGATCATAAACCACAGACCTGCCACTCAGCTATGAGCATCTATCTACTTTCTACTGCTTATCCAGGTGCGATTCGTTGGAGTGAACACACACAAATATTGTACAATCAGGTAATCATGTACAAGCACACTAAGAGAAATTTAATATTACTTTTAATCTATTCCTCTCTCCTCACTATCCACTTTGGGGTCAATGCTAAGACTCTGACACAAACACTTTACCTAACTAGGTCCTACCATTCACTGTCTCTCTCTCACCATATCACTTTCATACTGACAAAATCCAATTTACGACAAACCTTTGCAAGCTTGCATGCATATTTCCGACAAGCTGTGCACTCACAGCATTGTGTGCACATTTTTTATAATATATGTATGACTATGCAATTGTATTGTATATGTTCACAGGAGGTTATTCCCATGGATATGTATGCATGGGTGTGTATGTGGGTCTGTCCAAAGAGATAAAGTTAGCCCTCCTGTCTGAAGGTTCCTGGTGGAAGGCAATAAAAGCTGTCACAGTGACGAGACCTCTGCAATGAGATTTTTAGGATAGTTGTAAATGTTCAATCACGTTTCCTCTTTTCTCTCTACCTCTCTCTCCCCACAGCCAAAGAACTGGAGAGAGATTACAGATGCATGGAGGAATAGGGGCAGGTTGGAGAGGGAGCGAAAAAAGGAAAAAATGTAAATTATTTGGATTACTAGAAGAGAAACAAAGAGAAATGCACAGAGAAGAAGAGGGAAATAAGGAGTTGCAGGGGAGTCAGTGATAGAGAGAAGTGATTGGACACACAGCAAGGACATCTTGGCGTTTAACACCGCTCCTAACCCTGGACAGATGGCCCTGAGCTGGGAACAGGGACGAGTGAGCAGAATGTGAATTTGTCTGTGTGTGTGGCGTGTGTGGTGTGTGTGGTGTGGGTGGTAGTATTATTACTGTAATTATATTATAATTATGTTAAGCCTTAACATCAGGAGGGGGAGAGAAAATTACATTTCTATTACATCTCATGGTAATACTATCAATACTACTACTAAGAATTTTATGCATGTCTCTTACTGCTACCACTGCTCCTAAGATCTTAGCTCTAGCTAATAGCACCAGCACCACCAATGCTGCTATACATGTACAGCAAGTCTGCATCTTAGTGAACTACAGTCATATGTACAGTCTTTCCTCAATGGAAGTAAAGCACTTGAGGAGTTAGCTATCTTTCTGTCTGCAGGACAAAGACAACCAGCCCTGCTTCATTCCTAGTAAGCAGCTGACTCAATCACAATAAAAGCCTGATGTGCTAGCACAACATACTCACATCAGCTGCTCGGGGGAGATCTGTGCGATGCAGAGAATGAGAAGAGAGAGGGGAGAAAAGAAGAGCACAGGAAGGAGAGGAGAAGGCTGCCTTTGGGCTTCTCCTTCTCTCTCCTCTACTCTGTTGTGTCTCTCTTAGGATAATGAATCAGGCATAGAGAGTGGAGTTTCACAGAGTGGTCAGTGCATAAATAACACCTCCTGAACAGAGGCCCTGTTATAGTGTTGCAGCACGAGTCCAGGATTTCTCTCTCTACATATGCACACACACACACACACACACAGACGTACATGGACAGACCTCTATCAGATAATACATGGTGTGGTACTATAACAAGGTCTGTACAGTCATAAAAAGCTTTCAGACAAATGGCAATCTGTCCTTTATCATAAATTAGGTGACATGTACAGAGCGAATAAGAGATCACTGTATGTGTGTGGGGAAATTGGTGTGTATGAAAAAAAGATGAATCAGAAGTAAATGAGATGAAACAGCGACAAACTTATTTATAACTTTTAACTTTCTAGGTTAGTTTCACATTACTTATCATGCTGGTTAATTGTACAACAGCAAAATGGAACAAAATTCTCTATGCCTGACATCCAGTAATAGGGTGGAGATAAATCTCCCCTCATGAAAATTTTATTTGGATTCTCCATACTGTTGTTATTTACCAGTTCATTATCTTACTTTCAAGTCACCACATCCCCTCTGAATCTCTCTTTCTTTTATTGGTCTATGCAACAGCTTTGGTTCTTATAGGGAATATAATAAACACCTTGCTTTGTATTTTCTTTGTTCCATCACCTAATCTAATCCTTTACCTGAGAACAGAAATAATGATGGTGTTCATCGCATGTTTCAGCTGTCAAACAGACTGAACAACATAAAAATTGTGCTTTTATCTTACCCAGCTTATTCATGTCTGTCTTACTTTATGTTTCACATTCTTCATTCACATTGCTGATTGTGTGAAACTTAATTTAATAATTTAAAAGTACATATGCAACGCACAAAGTTGTGTGCGTGTGTGTGTTTGTTGTTTGTGAGGGAGAGAGAGAGAGACAGACAGCGATTATATACATACATATACATACATACATATATATATATGTATGTATAATACTGATAAACATTTGAAAAATGCAGAGATATATAATTGCAGTGAACAGATATCAGTGATTATACAGACCCATATAGTAAAAACACAAAGTTACACATCAAATTAGGACTGCACAATTTGTCCAGATAAATTAGAGGTTATATTTACAGTTAATTTTTAGGATACATGAGAAGTACCCTTATGCACCCACACATACATTATTGCATGACTAAACTACACTTGTATATTGCCTATAATTCTTTAATGACCTTCACAATGTGTCTCCATCAAATCAGATAATTGGCAGCAGAACTTAAAATATTATACGCTCCTGCCATTGGACACAACCATGAATGAAGTACCAAGTTCATATATATATATATATATATATATATGGGGAGAGAGAGAGAGAGAGAGAGAGAGAGTCAACCAGCACGTTGCAAAGTAGAGATAAATGTATGGCGTCTCCAATGCAGCTGGTAATATGCTGACAGGGAGGAGTTTCATATCGGAAATGCATCTCTCGCTTTCTGTTTTTGTCCATTTCCTACAGTCCTTCTTTTCCTTTGGGGCTTGTGCTCAACAAACTGCTACAGTTAAAGCTATTAGATAAGGAGTGTATATTGTGTGTTGTGCTGCTGTAATTGTTTGTGTGATAGTCAGGTCAAAAGCTCTTCATCAGTGGATAAATCTGTGACGGTGTTCATGTGTTAGTTGTTCTATCTCGTTATAGGATATAGCTGCTTATTAATGCATGGTGCCAGAACGTGTGTATGTGGATATACTCTATGTATACAGTATGTTTTATAATGAGAAAATAGGGGGAAGTTAGCTACTGAAAACAACAACGTCCAACTCCAACATTCAACTCCCATCGGCTCACTGTAGACAAAACGCCAAGCCAGTAGGCCAACGGATTGTGTCTGAACCTTGCCCAGCCACACACACACACACACACACACAGACACACACAGAGAGAGCAAACACAGAGCAATCAGAGCAAATACACAGAAAATACACATATCCTCAGGGCAATGCAACAACAGCCGTTGCCCTGCGGCATGGGACACTCGTGTGTGGAACTGAACCAAAATGCAACAGAACAGACTATCAGGGCCTGGCGGATCATTTTATTCCCAAACACAGTCAATAACACACATAGACACACACACACAGAGCGAGAGAGAGCTCTGACTAATCTATTATCAACACAGCATCCCAGACCAACCAGACAAACCACTACTGATATAATCCAATTGCAGTGGAGTTGCAGCATATTTGCTGCAGAGATTATGGCAACGTGCACCATCTATAGGCAACAACAGGAATAGCAGAGCTCCGAGGCATGAAGATGCACAGCAAATATAGATATGTTTTCATCATGTCAGATATAAATTTATATTAATATATTAAAAAATTTAAAAAATGAAATGTATACTTTACACTGAATTAGATCTACTTGAGAAGAACATAAAGATCCATATTCCACCATCTGTTTGATAATATTGTTAAAGGAAACAGCTGTGAGTTAAAATAAAAATACTTCCTTTTATTGACAAGAAAGGTAGAAACTTAAAAGTGCTTAAAAGGAGTTTATTAAGAAAAGTGGGTTTAACACGTGAATCCAATGCTGGGCTCATATTAATTAACTCAGTGCTAATCTGATCAGACTAATTTAGACTTGGATTAATAGCTGCCCATTCATTACTTTGAAGCAAATGCATAAGATACAGGACGTGGAACAAATCACTTCAATTCACACGGTAGAAACAGGGATGTAAAGTAAGAACTTTATAATGTTTGCAAAAGATCATTTGCATTTTCTCTGGAGAATAAATCTTCATCAGTTGGATTGTGTTTGTTGGGTTTGACAGAGGAGCTTTGATAGTGTGTAATTAATTTTCATTTCCTTTAGATTGTTTATCTGACCCTTTTAATCCAATAACATTTGGACATTTGACTTACATTAGATTTAATGTGGTACCAGTTAGTTGAAATGAGAGGAAGCATCATTCAGCCTGCACCAAACATAAACAATATTGCAGAGATGTAGCAAAACTGAAAACAGACACCTGCCTGTAATTTTTTGGATATATTTTGAAAAGACTGACAAAAGCCCAAATTTAATTCTCTTAAGTAAAGGGTGACTGCATCTTAGGGTATTTTAAATTATGATAACTCTGATTTATGCTGGTTCCAATGCACTTTTATAAAGAAATAGTTTAAAAAATAAAGGACAAGATGAATAAAAGTCTGTGCTTTAGTTCTGTTTAAGTCTACAGTTAAGCTAAAACCTCTTCAGATTCCTGTATGATACCTGCTTCTTTGAGTAATCTGTGTTAAGGTTATGTTAAATTTCGCAGAGACAAAACTTGTGTTGGGATAATATCTTTTAGTTTCTTTCTGACATATATGTTTCTGTATTTAACATAACATTTAAAGGTAACTTTATAAGTTATTTCCTCACTGGTATTGGTTTAATATAACTATATATAACACATGGGATACCCTTCAACCTCTTATGGGTATCTAATCAATAAATCCATTGTGTTATCTGCCTAAAGCTCTACCATTTTATTGGAAGTCAAGTTGGATTATATCCTGAGGTCTGAGTGAATAGTATAGGCTCAAGCACCTAATACATCTATATTCCATAGGCCCCAGGCTTCTCATCCACAGCCAGAGCTCTGTATTTGTCCAGCCAAGGCCAGCACTCTCGTCTGGCAGCGGCTGGATAGTGTACAAAGCAAAAAAGGTGAAGGTGAGTCAAACTGGCACCATAGTCATGGAGCCAAGTTGATAATTCTGTTAGCTTACACAGCCATAGGAAGAGCTATAGTTCTGCATGCACCCGGCTTTCAGAGCAATCTCCTGAGACACAGACAAAGAGTGGGAGAGAGTAGGGAAGAGATAAAGAGAGGGAGTGAGGGAATAGAAACATGAGGGAGAGAGAATAAAATAAAGAGAGAAAGAGATAAAAGGGCTTTCTGTATTCACTCAGCTTCCATCCCCTTTCCCCAGCAGGCTGGGATCGCCTCCACTTATTGAAGAATAAGACTCATTGGTGGATTGGCTGATAGCTAAGACAATATATGGGAAAGCAAAGGAAAGGAGGACAAAAGAGATGGAAGGAGAAAAAAAAGAATATGTCTGAGACATGACAGAAGACTGAATGGGACAGAAGTGAAGAAGAGGTTTCCCTTCATTTATGCACAGTGTTATTCTGCACAAACTCATAGAAGGCTGCTAGTCTAACTACAGTATTAGGTCACTGCAGTGGTGTGACCTTGCTTCACACACCAAGGTCAGAAAACACAGCCAGACACTGGATGGAAGCAAGCAAGAAGAGATGCAGGAATCTCTAAATCTCTATTAAAGCCAGTCATTTTGCCTCCTATTAGCTTTCCCATTCAGTGATAACCAAACAGGCTTTGAGGAGGGTATTGTAAGCACTTGTAGCTTAAGAGCTGTCTTTACTCTCAAGGACCCACCATAGGATTCATTTAAATGCATGAGGTTAAAATGTTATCAATGATGTCTGAAATTGGTGAACATGAAAATAGGAAGATACAGTATGACCAAACTGCTGAGAATTTCATCATGAATAAAAAAGCATTTGGAATATAAATGCGGCCAGCTGTTTGTGATAATGTAGTGTAGAAAGACTCGCTTCACACTCTGACACTTTTATACAAATCCTGAAAAACAAAAGAAGAGAACTTACGTGTTTTTTTTTTCTTTAATACAAAAGAACACAAAACTGTTGGCATTAGAAACTAAAGAAAAATGCTTACACAGGCTTTAAGACCACGCGCCCCTGGGCACTGACAGGGTGTACACAAGCTTCTCCTATACCAATCACAGAGCAAATAGCAAAACAGCAAAGCAAACCGCAGGTAATACTTACAGAAATCTGCCATGTCTCTTTATGAGTGCAATAATTATTTACAGCAGTATTTGTGCGAACAGTAAAGTTGTTTAAGAGCTGGGAAAAAGAGAGAATATTTGCAAAATTAAGAAAAACTAACATTTAATCGTAAAATAGGCAACGTTTATTTACAGTAAATCATGCGATTTAAAATGCATCCAAACGAAATATTGCAATAATACTCCTGCATACCAGTCTGAGTTACCTGATTTGAGTAATACATCACTAACTTTAACCCCCACATCTGTAATTTTTTTTAGTAGTTACGTGTAAATAAGACATATATGCACAAACACGAAAAGCAAACCAAGCAGAGAACTGTGTGAGAGGCTTACAGACGGCCCTGTGCACGTACATTATTACACAGTCTCGCACAGCACGCGTGGTTGGTTTGGAGAGGAAAATAAAATAAACCACTACAATCAGAGAAAGTAATAAAGAGCTGTTTTGTGAATGAGAAGCCTGACATTATCAGCCTCCCTGGAGAATCGCAGCCATTTGCAGATAAATTAAGGCCCTTAGTTTAAAGTTAATTGGATCAACCGATGGTGCACCTTTGCAGTCTCCGGGGTCACCTCGGATTATTCATATCCAGGTAATTATGTATTGCTTGGATGTCTTTTTGTCAGCCTGCCATCTATGACCTGAACTCACCACAACATGTGAGAAGGTTAAACCGGCCTCTGGCAAGTGGTGCACGAGGACTAAATAAGGTGAAAATATTACCATAGCATTTTTAAGGGGCTGTGATACGGTGCTGTAATTGGAGGGAAAAACACATCCGTAGCAGGACTAATTTGTGCGTTCCTTCCTCATGAATCCTTCAAATGATATGTGCAGGATGTATATTAAAAAATATGTTATTTACAATATAGAGGATATTTTATAAATGACTTTTTTTTCCTCTTCCTGAACGTAATATCACGTGGTCTCCCACACAGTTCTCTCGGTTTCACTTCTGCTCTTTTCCACTGTGCGTTCTCTCTTTTGCCGTGGGAGTCTGTGGCTTCTGTCCCGGTGAATAAAAACTCCATTATTCAGCTAATTAATAACTTAATTAAAGCTCGCTGGCACGTCAGCCGTGCTTGATTACATCATTATTAGGAGTAATTGGGGATTTCTTTAATGGCACCTTGAGAGAAGAAGAGAGAGAGAGCGTGTGAGCGATGGAAGGTGAAATAGAGAGAAGGAAAGAGGCGTTCTTTCAGCTGCAAAGTGCTGCGTTTAGCTCACTTTCTTAAATTAATATTTGGATAAACATCTGTGGGATAAAACACACCGGCTTTTTGTTTAACTCGGTTTAATACTGATCTATCAGTTAAGAGCTCTGGGTACAATTTTGGCATCAATGAGTCATCAATAAATCACCTAGCAACAGCTGCTGCCCTCTTTACTGCATTTATAATTTGTACTTTAAATGAAGTCGCCTAAATTATGTGCAAATGAGATCATAAAAGAAGGTAAAATAACATTTCTACTAAATTAAACTGCAATTTAAGGTTTTTCGAGCACAAACCAAATAACATATATGATTCTAAAGGATTTTTTTTTCTTTTTTTCCTTGAAATGTAACATTCATCACACAAACACAAAAAAAGAATTAAACGGTTTAAGATGTTTCTCATTGGGTCTCCTGGTCACAGTAGCAATACTATTAGCGTAAATAACAACAATCCAATCACAAGGGTTGCAAAACGGCTAATGCATGGAAATTAGTTACTACAACTGTGTTTTACCATCACAGTATTTTACTAACACATTTGTTTTCCTTCAGCTACTTAGAGCGGGACATGTTGTCAGTGAGGTTTGCGGTCTATGGCATCGAGCCAGGGAGTCTAATTATTTTAATCAACCAAAAACAAGAGAGATAGGGAGGGAGATATCAATGCTAGTGTCGAGCACCATAAATAAATATGGGAATAACATATTAGGATGTACAAGTCGTGTTAAAAAAAGTTCTTTTAAACACACACGGACAGCCGAGCAGAAAAACACCCTAACCAGCCACCTCCCTTTAAACAATATATCAGCTGTTATCTCCACGTTATGCCTTCTATTGGACTATTATGCCCCATCTGAGAATGTTCTTTTTATCTCTAACTACAATGACCGGGGACAGGAGGACGCTAATGAAATTAGTCCAGACAAACCCCTTCCATTCTCTTTGTGCCTCATTAGAGCCCGATGTCCGTTCGCTGTGAACCATCCAGCAGCACACTGCCCAGCCCTCAATGGGAACCATTAAATACTTGGAATTTTCACCTCTGTTTGTGTAATTAGCTGCTGGACGAACAGAGAGCAAAAGGCAAATGAACAGGTGGAAAGATGGGGCTGCAGACTTTTTTAAACAAGTACAGCTCAAGTATAGTCAAATCTGCATGTTGGTCCAAAGTTTTTTCACAATAAAAGCCTCAAGTCTTAGCTAGGAAACTACCAAATCTCTTGAGACATGAGATCTAACCCAGTCTAATAAAAGATGTACAACAAGTCAGTTGTTACTATCTCTAACTTAGCTTCTACTATGGAAGACTGGCTCACAAACATCCCTACTGGATATGTTTAAATTGTTAATTTATTTATATTTAACAGGGACCAAGCGGAGAGAACAATGGAAAAAATAATAATGTGAGAGCATGTGACATAGTACACACTAAACTCGCTGCAGCTTTTGTAAATGACTAGCTGTGCAATAATAAACGCGATTGGACCATCTGAGGGGACTACAGCGTTTGTGCAAAAGAGCTATTCTTAAGTGGATTTTATTGTTTTCTGTCCTCCTCTAAAACCTCCTTTTTATGCTTCAGTGGATGCAGAACAATTACTGAAAAAAAGAAGCTCGGGAGTTTCACTTATAAAGTGCATTCAAACAGATGTTTAAATCCAACCTGCGAGAATTAAAATGCCGGCGTTTTTTGTTAACTTGCTGATCTACTTTTAAATCCTTATTCATTTAATCTAATACAGTCTAACACAGTGGGAGTACATTGACTATAAGCTTGTTTAGAGACACAATTTTCAAAGTTAATCTGCCAGCGCAGAGGGAGGAACAAGCAACTATATAACTCACATTATTTTCTTGCTATTCGAATATGAAGGATAGTAAAACAGTCGTTAAGTAATTGTTTTTATTCCATGTGATCATGATATTGAATATGTTCTTTATATTACCTCATACTGATGGTGCTCCTCTACTTCTTGAATAAAACTGACAATTGCTGCGTTTGGGGAGGGGGTGGGGGGCCCATATCAAACCCTATGAGTCCAATCCCACAGGGACATGGAAACGTATCATCACAGTGAGAGGCAGCTTATTCTCTACTCAAAAGAAAGAGACAGAACTTTAGTCTGTCAAGTCACCTAGGATCAAAACAGGGACTGAAACTGTCACCTTACTGGAGTGAAGAGGAATTTGCATAAATTTAAGTGTCCACCAGATGAAGGATGCATCAAACTTAGTATAAAAGGATATGAAAGTGGAATCATTCAGGTAGACATATTGTTTCAGTCGACTCAAGACTCCACTTTTCTTATAATAAAAAAGTCTGTCAAGCCCTAAACAGTCAGTTAAGATCTTTATATTCCTTAGTGTCGTCTGTTCACGATATTTCAACTTTTACATTTTATTTCTGTGATGTTTTTTGATGTAAAGGTTCTTACAGCTCTTCCTATAAGCAAAAGCTACGACCAGTGATGCTGAAAAATCTTATGTGTTGCCTCCCTGTGTAGCTACCCACACGGTGATCAGTGAAATACTTAAGCGTGCATATACATGCCAGCCAAACCTGCCAGCAACCCGACTATGTTATTCATGTCTACAGTCTAGTGTGCAAATCACCTTATTAGTCAGTTTCATGTTGTCAAATTTTCAAATAGTCAACTTGTCACTTCATCTTGACGTCTTATTTAGTCTATTAGAGTGTGAAACAAGTGACAGAAAGGACATTCTTCTACTAGCATAAGTAAACCGATAGCAGGTTGACTTTGTTTTTTTTTTAATAGTTCACATTAATAATGAGACCAGCCAAAAACACCGAAAGACTCACTGAAAATTATTAAAGTTCAATTTTCATGTGCTTCCAGCAAATTGATTTTAGGGTATTTTTCTGACAGTTGGTGGACCTCAAATCAAAATTCAAATCAAAATCTTTTATTTTTCCTGACACTTTTCAGACTGAGCAGCCATATTAATACTGTAATGAATATTATTATAACATAGTTAGTTCAAGTGCTTGCTGGTGGCCAGACACATCTTAATCACAGACTGTCTGTGAAAGCATTTGCATGTGTAGATGAATGCCTGCAAGCTGAGCCACACTCAGAGGAGGAAATAAAAAAAAAAAATTAAAATTTAGAATCTCTGGTAAAACAGAAAATGCTGCACCAATGAAATAAGCAGGACTTGAGCATTTCTGTAGAAAAATAAGACTTTTCTAATCAAAATCAGTTTTACTGACCAGGTATGTTTACACATACAGTGAACTGGGCTCGGGCTGTTCCTTTGCTCTCAGTGTATGTAACAGAGAAGTCAACAGACAATACTGACAACATGACACAGACAAAAAACAACATACATACCATATTTATTGTGCAATGGTGCAGAATGCAAAGATGTTATAATAAGTTATGTAATACATAAGGGACAGATAAATAGTTACTATATATAAAGTATATGCAGCTTAAAGATTGAGTATACATATACATATATATATATATATGAACAAAATAATTTTGATTTAATTGGCCTTATTACAGCTATAAGTCGGTGTGGGATGCAAAAACGTCCTGATATATATAACGGATCCATCACCACATGTGGAAACAGGCACATGTTATGGCTCCAATCTCTATTTTAGATTCAAATTCACATACACTCCAGTATTTGTGGTCAAATCTTGTCTGGCTAAAGACTGCAAATAACTTCAGTGATGATTACATGGCTCATACACCCAGTATTCATCTCTCAACCAACAGAAAGCTACTTCCTTAAACGCCGAAATGTGATCAGCTGCATATGAAGCAAAACGGAAATAGGTTTAGGAAATAGGTTGAATGTATGTGTTATTTTGAATGTATGATATTAGAAAGTAATCAAACACTGCCTCTCTATGGACTATGTTAACCCAACAATCCTCATGGGTCCACAAGCCCCTCTTTGAGAAGCAGCGGTCCATTTATCCTCCTCTTCTACAAAATCCAGTGAAACTCTGACCTACATTTTACAGATCATTAACTATATGAAAACTGGCTGCATAAAATAAACAGACACAAGCATGACTGTGATGTCTCTAGGTGTACACCTGACAGTAGACATTTGTGGAAAGTTTCAGCGTGTTTATAGATGCATAAACACAGAGGAGACAGAGTAAGAAGCACTAAAATATATAGGTAAAAGAAGTTGGCTTGAGACTTATAGCTAATGGAAGAGAACGGGATATTTTTAATGAATGCATTAAGTGTAAGTTATCTGTGTTCACTTAGTTATGTGAAGAAAATATCTAAATATATATTTAAATAAGGAAATACAAATAAAAATATTCTCTTTTACCTTCTGAAATAATAAGCTATGGACATTTTTTTGAAAATGCTATGAAATGAGGACAAGTATATATCTACATAAATACTGCAAAATAATTACAAAGAATAAGTATAAGACTATTAAATATCTTTAATATGAATAAAGGTTATATTTTCACAATTTGGGTTCAAAGATAAGACGTCTGTCTTTGATATAGACTTTTTTCAGCGAGCTAAATACACTGTAAAGAGCGTCATCTCTTTAACGCAGTCAAATACAGTTTTCCCCTCCATCTCTTTTCTGGTTGTCACTGAACCATCATTAGCTGATTAATGTTTCCCAGCTGAGAGTGTTAATTGACATAATCTATTCTCCATTAGTGCTGGCCCTCTGCAGACAGACTCAATGTGTTCCTTCACCCCTCGTTTCACCCAAGGTGGTCTTGCCCTTCACCTTGGGATAATAGTAGGCTAAACTAAGTCAAGGTCCTTGTGGGGGTGCTTCAGGTTGCTGTGGCTAGAGTATTTCAGATACTAAGAACATTAATTTGAGAGAGCCCAAATCTTTCTCCATTTCACTGTTTTGGCCCTAATTATGGAAAATAAGTATCCTCACTAACGGGCGATCAGTTGTTTAGTCCAGTAGGGTCGGGTTATTTGATTATTTTGTGATTGAAATTTAGGATTTAAAGATTAAGTTTGCTTGGTTGTGTTTCCAACCTGCGTAATTGTAAAGCTGTGCAAAAACTTTGCATTTGTTAACCTCATGAAAAACAATCCAAGGAGAGCTGAGCGATGTTAATGATAAACTGAAGAGTTAAGAAATCAACATGTTGTACAGTCATGGAGACCAAGCACAGACAGACTGCCTTCTTGGTGTATATTTAGACTGAAGCCAGCAAAGGAAGGTAGAATGCAAAAGAGCAGGAACAGATCAGGAGAGAGAGAGTAAAATAAAGTTGAGGAGGGTGGAAGAGATTGATTTTCTTTGACATTCCCCACTGAAAAAGTCTCGAACTCGTCACAGAGACTTGAAAAAGAAGAAAGAAAGCATATCTAACACATACACTGGCTTCGTTTCTTAGCAACAGCCTGCACCCGAGGTGAGAAGGAAGAGCCACGGAGATGGAGGGACAGAAAGAAAGGAAGATAGATAAAGAAACAAGGCTGACAAAAAGAAAGATATCGGAGTACGCACCATGCAACTTGTCTGGGTGGTACATATTGATTTGAACTGATTTCTTCACGCTTGGTTCTCATTTTGAAGAACACACTCACTTCCACCACTGCATGGATTTCTTGAGAGAAACATTTATGAAAACTCTCATCTAGCTATCGCCTTAAAGCTTTTATTTAAACCAGTGTGTCTTCAGACCAAATGTGCGATAACTTTTTGGAACATTATCATCCAGCCCAAGAAAATGAACAAAAAAGTAAAAAAAAAAAAAGAGATAAAATCCTAAATGCTTTTCTAGTTCTGTGGGGATCAAGGAGGTGTGCAAAAATAGTAAAAAAAATAATAATATCACAGTTTCCTTTATTAGTTAATGTAGAAATGATAAGTTTACACATTTACCATTTCATGAAGTAACTGTGGCAAAATGATGTTTGCAGGATTTTTACTCAATTATACAGCATTTATTTTCATGTCATATCCACCTTTAATCTTCATTTAATGAAGGCATTTAATTCATCTAAATTTCACAACTATGCCTTGCTATACCAATTAGAAGTGTTTCCTGTCTCTTGACAAATTTTGGATATTAACAAATTTCCAGTAAGGCTCATTAGTTTGGTGTTTTATATCAAACAGAACCAAAGTGTGCGCAAAATAGAAAGAAACCCACTTCAATCACATCTTTAAAAAAGCATTAATATCTCATTTTCTCTTGATGAAATAAAGCTTGAGCACATATAACAGCAAACTCAGGCTATTAATGCTCACGAGAACCGTGTTGCCATTATTTCATGTTATATTGTAGTTTGTTACTGATATAAAATACAAAGTTTTCCCATCTGTTTGTGATATACAATTATAATATATATATAAATTAGGCAACAGTTACTAAGATTTAATGGTAAATACATTATTTAAATTATATTACAGTAAAAAAGCAAAATAATGTATTTCTCTATTTGTCTATTGTAACTTTTCTGTAAATTAGTTTCAAACCTTTTTCAGATACAGTGATTTATAAACCATAATAAAAAAAACAATCTGCCCAACTTGTGAAGTATCAAAGGCTGAAATTGATGTCTTCAGATGATTTATTTGTCTC